>OZ038318.1:5928532-6006032 GCA_964035775.1 Osedax frankpressi
AGAGAGAGAGAGAGAGAGAGAGATAGAGAGAGAGAGAGGAGAGGAGAGAGAGAGGGGAGTGTTGAGCAGATATAGAGTGGGGGATATAAATAGAGCTAATCTACTCATTAGTTAATATGTTAGATGAATACGTTTAAAAGTGACATGTGCCTGGAAATAATTCCTCCAACTCTCTATGGATGCCGTAATAGCCCGATTATGCAATAACGCCAGCGCTCGAATTGCGCAATTCCCGAAGGGATATAGTCGTGACACGCATACTTGGCTTAGTACACGTGTCGATTTCCAGTTAGTTACCTGTAACGGTATACCTAGTACCCGTGTACCGGCGTTACCGGCGGCTACTCCGCTACCAACCCAAATGAATCCGTTGCGTAACCGAGTGTAACGGAGCGTAACGGAGCGTAACGGACTTCAACATCGCTCCTCGCGCTCTACTAGGCACACCGATTAAGACCACACGGGGTGTCCATCATTTTTGGTCGGATTCGCCGACCTAGACGTGTCGGCGCTCGTAGAAACCTATCATTGTCCGGCAGCGATGTTTTGAACCGAGGTTAACAATAGAACGATAGAACGATAGAACATATCGCTGACATCGCATGTTTATTATTCGTTAACGAGGTCCAATTTATTGTTTTAAACATCGCCTTATTTGGTACATAAACTCATTATGTTTCGATTTACAATAGCGATGCTTTCGTAGTCTCGAACTAATCGCTCAGTAATCCCAAGTAATGCCACTTCTCCTCTTTTTAGAGCTACAATGTATATAACGACTCGCCTATAATATAGTATATAAGTATATAATAAGTATATAGTATATAATATACAATATGTGCTATAATTTAACTATATGAGAGTACATTATATCATCTCGCAGTCATATATGACTATCGGAGATTCTTGTAATGTACTATATTTAAATCGACCAATTTCACACTTCTTCATCATTATCTATTATATATCATATTGTTTTATTATATTTATATTGTTGACTATTTATTATCAAACAATAAAATATTATTTCGTTAATAAAAACATTAGAATGTTTTTACCTTATTTCTTTTGAACAGAATATCTATTTGGTAAATTTGTAATATAAAATCTATCAATGTTTATATAAATATTAGTATTAACTTTTATATTAAATATTAGTATATCCTAATTAGGTGTTTCTATGAATCATGAAATCAAGATTTGAAGTGCTTATAGTTTAAATATACACAATATAGATACCAAACAAGTTTTTCTATGTGGATTGGAATGTACAGTTAACTGCTATTGTGTTGATGTAACCTATTGTGTAGACATTAGTTTACTTTATATAATTTAGCAAATAATATTTACTAAATACACAATAAACAATTATTTTTAATATTAATATCGCTACATTACATTATATTATATTAATATTATTATTAATTGATATAATTGTTATTATAATCTAATTTTCATACGAATATTCGACGTACCCTCTACATTCGTACAACGAACAAATTAGCATAATCATACACGAGCAGATCAGTTTTTTTATGAACAATTGACCCTTGCCCACCGTCGATATGACGTAGCGTATAAGACGCCTACGCATTGTCGTGCGTGGTTTCAATAGGAGACGCTGTCGATATCTCGCGGCTGCAACTCAAAAGGATACGGTTTCACTCGCCAACGGCTTCGTCCACTCGGTTGGCCCTCGACTAGCTCCTCGCTTGCGGTTCGTACCCGTCTTCCCGTCTTCCCGTCTTCCCGTCACCAACGCCGTCGCACCTCTCGACACCTCAACTCATGTTGGTAACTGATAACCTCGTTTCTTATGCCGATATCCGTCGGCACGTTTATTTATGAATACTCTCTCTCTCTCTCTCTCTCGGGTTTTTGTGGGTAGATACGAATGCATGGGCCATCTTTCCGTAGCGAAATTGCGGTGTTTGATAACTTTAATAATAAACGACGTTAGCATGCTACCAATATGCCATGACCTATTTCATTAACAATCGTTTGTATAATTAGCTGAGATATTCACCTATAATATAAATATAAATACAATAAAATAAACATAATATATATGTGTATACAATAATATACAATATATATATATATATATATATATATATATATATCACTATCTCAGTACATATATTTGTATATTATTAATATATTATTGTATATATAAATATATTATAATATTATTTTAAATTAAAAATTATAAATCTTAATTTTAAAGGAAATAATGTAATTAGTTATTCTATGTTTTATCCCACAAAAAATTATTTAAAAACATAAATAAATTTTAAAAATTAATAAATCATTTATTTATATATATTGTTTTGATGGTAAATATACGAATACTAAGTTCAGTGTATCTATATAAATATCACATATTTTGACATTTGTAAAACAATAAATGATATATAGATATTACATATTTGCTGATATTCAATATAATCTGGTGAATCATATTTAAATTATAAAAAATATCTTCAGAGTACACCATAGGGGTTCTATTATAAACTATAATCTTTTTCGTGAAAATCGGATTTCGAAACTCTCTTATTATCTAATAATAACATATATGTAATAATTTTACAGGAAAGAATTAATAATTTTCGCAGTATTAGTATTATCTACGATTGGATATGGTTATTATTATCAAGATTCACACAAACACTCTCTTTATATATGTATTTAAATCATAGAGTTACAATTTTCAGTTATAAATCTATGATTGTAATATATATGTATATATTTAACTAGAGTTTATACATTATTATACAAATGTATTATTTATTAATGTCGTTATAAATATATTAAACTCTCTATAAAATATTGCATTATACTCATCTCATTAGATTAGTTTAATAGTATAATTTGACTAGTACTTCTATTTCAAATATTAACACATATATTTAAGTAAACACTTTAAAAATAATTCATTTTCCCTAGGACATTATAAAGTTTAATATAAATTACTTTATTAATTTTAAAATATCACATTCATTTATTACATTGTTTAAAATCATTTATAAACATATTATTGCGCTTACATTATATCTTAATTTGATTTATATTTGGATATTAGATCACTATATATTACATATAATAAAATAAGTATCTATAAAGAGAAATCTATAATGGCAGCAATCTCCAAATATCTATATTACAATGACACCAACATTGATATTGCACAACATCTAGAATATATATATTATATAGGTTAATACCATTTAACTTATAGGATACATTTAGATAATTAAGTTATAAAATACTGGACACATGCACAACAAATACCATCATCCTCTATTGTAATTATTCAACGTAGAACAGAAAATTAAGTAATTCCACAACTAAATTTAAGTATGCGACGGAGAGTCATATGATCCATCAGAAATGACTTGCTGTCATAAAATACTGTGGATCAACCCAACAAATTCCAGAAGAAATATTTGCTGCGGATTTAGGCTAGTTAACGATATCTATTTTTAATTTATCTAAAAGTTATTATTTCGCAGTAAATAATAAAAATATACAATCGAATTAACCGCATACATTAAATATAAATTGTATTATATTGCAATAAACTATTAATATAAATATCATTAGAAATGTAATCATAACTTCAATAACTTACTTAACAAATTTAGATATTAAAAATATATATAGAATTAATTATTTGATTTACTATTTATATTGAATACAAATGAAATAGTAGATGACTAATTATTTGATGATCATTTTCCATTGACAAAATGTTCTAGAATACAAAATTTAAATTTACTAAAATTAAATTCGCAGAGCTTATGATCCAAATAAATTCCTGTGCTGTGGAAATTCGTTGACTTTGCTGAAATACAGAAAAGAATGCTGACACAGCGATATATATAGATATTTATTAAAACGTTGGATAATAATATAGCAGTCTATTTACTAATGCCTAAATCCATCTTCTGTTCTTTAATTTCAGCTATAAAATCAAATGGAGAAATGTTATATTCAAGACTATAAATATGAGATATCTAAGTAAACAGTATAAATAGTAATTACACCAACTTAAATTCAATAATACTTATACTAATACTTATATCCAAGTTTAATTGAATGCATAATATTAGGAGAGTAAAAAAATAAAATTGACACATTCATTGAATTGAGTTAAGTAAGATTGCGATGTGAACTGTTCAAACCTTCGGAGGGACTGTTTTCTTTGAGGTCGTTTGGTAGTTGTCGTTTCCTCGACGCCTCGTCAGCCTTGCCTGGAGTTGATATTGCAGCGTCGCTGGTACCAGCAGAGCCGTCAGTCGATTCAATTCGATCCATGCCAAGAACAAAGTTTATTTGATTGAAAGCACACATCCTCAAGGCATGCTATAAAAGAAAACCGAGAGTTTAGATCTAGAGGATGTCGTAATATGAATTGAGGATGATAATTGAGGAAGGTAATAATTTTAGAATCTAATATCATGTTCGGGTTGTTTACAGATAAAATAATAAGATTGATATTTAAAAACTTACAATTTCCAATAGTATGTTTTGATATAAAGATTTGAGCTACCGGAGAAGTAAGAATAAATTCGGATATGAAAAAGAAACCTGAGCACTGGCAGTAATGTCTTCACATTCTTGACGAGAAAGGTTCGACACTGCATTAACATCGTCGACTTCGCAGGGATCTCGAATTCCTGGTCCTCCTAGTGGTTGAATTTTAATTCAAAATAAATAGCGGTGATTTATCGAGATAGATAAAGTGAGAGATAGTGAGTAACAGTTAGAGTGAGTAAACTTATATAGTTAATTAAAGAAATGAATAATATGGAGGTTAGAATTTGGAGAATTCGAAGAAAAACCTGGAAGAATGACGCCAGATGCGATGCATTCAAATATGCGGCGTAGAGCATGACTTGGAGATAAGTTCACGTAAGGTCCGGACAGTACACTCCTAATGAGTAACTCCATACCCTGTGAACGTATTGTTATATACATTAACACTAGAATAATAGGGTAGTCTTGATGGGTGTCTAAATCAAACTGATTGCTAGTATATGCAAGAAAGTACAATATCACTGTCGAAAGAGACTACACACGTGAAACCAAATGATGTAATTATTAAAAATGCTTATATAATTATTTTAAATAAAATAGAATTAAAATATAATTTAAATACAAATAACATTTTTTTATTAAATAACAAAAAACTAAAATTGCCTGGATGAGATCTTCGGTACAAGTTTCAAATTATTTGTAGTATTCACATCAACCGAAATATACGAAGAGAATAAAATTGATGATATAATCCAAGAAATCAGAAGATATAATTATTTTAAATACAAAATAAACATAATAAATATTTTCCTGTGTTGTTATTGTATTTATAAATCAAAATAATACAAGAAACCATCCAGGTCATTTTCATTTTTTTGTTATATAATAAAAGAGAAAATATATTTTATTTAAATTATATTATAATAAAATATATTATAATATTTATATTATCTAGTTTCTTGGGAATAAACAATGAAATATGAAATTCTGAGATATAACATTCTATAATATCACATTTGTAATATATTTCACACTCGATTATAACATATTATGATATTTTAAATGTAAATGCAAAAAAAATGCAAACAATCTAGGTTCTAATTTCAATTTTTGCATTGTATAATTTCTTTTATATTAACATGAAAGGTTTCATAAAATTATTACATCATGTAAGGTGGTATGATTGTTTGGTATTCATAAAACAATAGAAAACTGATTTAATTTAATTATTACTTTATAATATGTATGTATCATGACTTAATTAAGAGAATCCGCGATGTTGCAAAATTAAATTATTAAGATTTTTTTATATAAAACTTAATAAAAATGCCTAAAAAAGTGTTTCATAAGAGCTTATTATTTATCAATCTCAAGAAATTTATCAGATTTTCTATTATAAAATGGAAAAATAAGTCACATTTAATGATAGTAATAATATTTATTAATCAAATTGTATCTGTTTTTTTAAAATTAACGAATGAACTTGTGTTTTTATTCACAACTACAAATGTCAAAGGTTATTATCATTTCTTTTTATTCATTGGTTTCATTGGTCAATGTTTACTGTTTTAACACAATTATTGAGGTATCAACAGGTTTAGTTTTGGAGTTTGTAGTTTTAATTCAAAATTTTTTAATTATTAATGTTATCATATTATAATTATTCCTCAAATAATCATTATTATCACATCATTATTACATTATATGTATACAACATAATAAACTATTTAATTATATTTACTCATTATTTCATTTTAAATCTGTATAAATAAAATACAACTGAAGTATATTGAAAAATTATTAGAAATAATCTTTGAGGGAGATTTTCTCATTATTCATAAATTTGATATGATACTAAAACTTTTTTTATTTATTGACCGGTTTTAAATATAGGACAGCTTTCAAAAATAATATTTGCATTGCTATTACATCATTTTAAAATTCGATTAATGATGTTGAACTTTGTCCTATAAATTTGACCAACAAATATTAAGAATAATTTTTTTGTCTTTTCATTCATATTTTATAAAATTATTTTTATTTGAATTAAATATTAATTATTCATAAACTAGTAGTATACTGCTTTAGAGATATTTAGTGAGATTTCAATGTAGCGGATTCCTTTAAATTACATAAAAGCAATAACAGATTAAATTAGCTATCAATTAATAATACAAAATGGATGTTGATTTTAAATAATTCAATCAATTTGTTTGCTATAACTTATTATTTAAATAAGTAAATCCTTGATTTATAATGAAAATTATGCAATAGATTATGAAGCTAATAATATTAGTAGAGAAAATTGATGTAATAACATCTACTAATTAACACTATTGTTTATAAAATGATTAGTTATAATACAATATTGATTGCCTCTTTTGGTTGATGTAAATACTGGTTTTCCAATATAAATTGATTTCTCGTAATTTTGTATTGATTTTAATAAATTGCATTTAATAAATTGCATTTAAGATTCAGAAAATAATACAAAGTAATTGAAAGGAACTCACTATCTAAAGTACTCACCCATTTAGAGAATGTCTTCCACCTCTTGGCACGTTTGCATAAATCCTTCATGATACGCATGATAACCAAATAAGGTTTGTTGGTGATTTTAGCCTAGTGAATAACATTAATTAATGAAATGTGGTAACCAACGACCTTTTAATTGATTAAGATTTTATATAAATTATATTATACAAGGTGTATAATAAAATAAGTAATAGTATCAATGTAAATAGATTACTAATTACATATTTATATATGTTTATTAATATAATATTAAATGGTAAATGCAATTAGTTAATTTGTAAAAAATATTTTAATATATGATAATCATTCAATTAAAAAAACATCTATATTTTTTTAAATTATTGTTCTAATTGTTTTTGTGTATAGAATTGTATGATATTGTATGATATATTACTAAATGTTCAGACAACATTACAAATGATTTTATTTATATATTGTATTATATAATTATTTTTTATATATATATATTTAATGACAAAATAGTTCAATATAATATTCACATTCCCCTAAAATAAGTGCTCATATATTTCTAAAATAAAACTAGACATGATCAAATGAATGCCTGGGAATGTAATCTACTTTTAATATACATTTAAATTGTATTATAGTTATATAATAATCAAATTGAATAGAAATATAATACTTTAAATTGATATAAAACACACGTGCAGAAGTTGTTGGATTTCATGCATCAATCATTTATAATCTTTATAAATGTATATTCATATATATTTATAAATAATTTCTAATTTATTATTTATAATTTTATATTTTCAAATAAACTAAATTTAAATATTTACATTAACAAAATATGAAACTGATGTTACTATAGATACATTTTATTAAAATATTAACTATATTTGATTTAATTTAAAAGTATTGTTATAATAAATAGTATATAGAATAATCTACATAATTAATTTAATAGGATAATACAATCTTAAAATAGATTGTATTTTAAAATATAGATAGCTAATGTAATATTAATAATTGATCAAATTTACATTCAATAGATTCTTATTGTAGTATTTTATTCTTATATAAAATTATGAAAGAATTTATTGTAAGTAAAATGTAAAATTTGATTAGACGTTAAATAATTCTAAACTAAACTTGGATTTTATATAATACATTATTAATATTAATATATAACTTGTCTTTATTTATTTAAAATATTAGTACAATTTGTAAATTACGTTATATGGTTTCTTAGATTAAATATTTTCAATTAAACTGAGTTATTTAATAGTTCTATAATCATTATATCACTAAGTTTGCTGGGTCAGAAACCTAAATTGTAATCATCAATATCATTTATTATATTATATTATATTATATAAATACAAAAATAGAAATAACATTGAATGATTGTGGAAAGAAACCACATACTATAACTGTTATGAATTCTTATAAAAAAAGCATAATATATTATAACAATTATAAGATCAAATGGATGATTTTTTAGCTAAACACATCATTTATTTTATATTATATTATATTTTTATTACAAAACTCTTACATCACTTTATGAAAATATTTCGATTTGATAATTTAATTTAGTTAAATAATTATAAAATAAAAATACTTTAAAAGTTATATTATCGGATTTATCAAGAAAAAAAATTATTATGAAGGTGCATATCACAATGACTGTAGGATTATTCACTTAGTGTTACTTAGTAATATTATAAATAGTTAAAAGAATTGCTGTATAAGCATGAAAGTCAAATACAGATGAATTATTTTATATTTTGAAAACTTAATAAGATATATTGTATTTTTAGATATATTGTACATTATAGTTTAGATATATTATTACTTAAGTGACATAAAGAAAATCAATCAATATTTTAAAATATAATTTAAACGAAATTTAAAATATTTTTTCTATATGCAATTATTTAGGATTTAGATACATAGTGATATTGAATAATGCATTTTTATTTATAAAATATTATATTATATTATATTATATTATATTATATATGAGATATAAATTATATATTTGATAAATTAGACATTATACAAATAAAAATGATAAAGTAATTTTTATATAAATTCTATGTATGATACAATATAATTTTTACTTTAATTAAACACATTTTATTACATGTGATTATTTAAAATTGTATTTTAAATAGTTGTTATTTTAAACAAATTTATAAAGTTTACTCTCAAACTTTAAATATTAGATGACAATATTTAAAAACTGGTTATTTAATTTCTAAAAATGCATTCATTATATTTGCTAAGAAAATTAACAAAATTTAATAACTATTTTGCACATGATACATAATAATATATAATTACACATAATTACATTATAATTACACATATACTTTTTATATTCACAATTTTTAGATACGTATTGTATATTACATATTATATATTACATATTATATATTATATATTATATATTACATATTATATATAATCAATATGTTATTGACAATATAGGATTGAAAGAAATTAAATAACTATATAAACATTAAGGAAAACAAATATTTATTCTCAAAAAAATAAGTTTATATTATAATCAATAGTAGCTGATTTTAGTAGCAAGCTGACATTAAATAGAATAGGAATTCTATTTCAACTAATGACCTGGATTAATAATGTAAATATAAATAAATATTATTATATATATATTGTAAATTACTTAACAAAATTAAAAAATGAAATTAATTATAAAAAAAATTAAAAACAAATTAAATATGTTTTTAATGTCCAATTATCTTGAAATGTTTAAATAGATAAATAATATAATTTATTTTAAGATATATCATGATATAAAATTAAACATATAGTTAGATCAAAATATTAAATTCTGACAGTCATAAATTATATTTATGATATAAAATTAAACATATAGTTAGATCAAAATATTAAATTCTGACAGTCATAAAATATATTTATGATATAAAATTAAACATATAGTTAGATCAAGATATTAAATTCTGACAGTCATAAATTATATTTATGATATAAAATTAAACATATAGTTAGATCAAGATATTAAATTCTGACAGTCATAAATTATATTTATGATATAAAATTAAACATATAGTTAGATCAAAATATTAAATTCTGACAGTCATAAATTATATTTACGATATCCTGTTTTATTATTATAAAAAGTTAAACACGTCAGAATGAATATTATTGATATGCAAACTGTATTATGACATTTACTACGTAAACATCGCCAATTTGTTATCTTATATTAAATAGGTGCAGCCAAGTGGTAATAGCACGCAAACGAATGCCATACAATTACGAACAAAATTGTCAAAATTGAAATGTATGGAATCGTTGCGTTTACATTCATAAATCGTACGAAAGACAATCAATTGAGTAAAAACACGACCCTTCTCTTAATAATAATAATGAAACCAAAGCTAAAAGTACAAAAATAAAATATTATGCTTTACTCGACATTCAGAGATATTTTGGTCTCATTATTATTAATATATATAGCGCCAATTAACGATGTCCGCATTTTTAATCATTTTATGTCGTAATCGAAAGAAGTCAAATTTGTTTCGTGGTGATTATGAAATGGTAATCTCTAGGAATTGCAACGAAGAGCCGGCGATTCGCGATTCGGAGCACATTTGCACCGCGCTCGCCGCCAGGCGGCGCCGGCGAACGCAATGCAAACGAGCGCGTCATCCAGGGTTACGTACAATCGTCAATTAGCGAGGCCGAGTTTCGACTCACCTGAAACCACTTATTGTGGCGAAGCTGAGCCAAGAGCTCTCGACATTCCCGGACCGAAAGCAGCGCCGAGTCGTCGGGTTCGCCTTCGAGGCAACGGAGATCGAGGTCAAGGGATCGCAAATACGAAATAAGCGGACGGTTGCGACGGGAAATGAATTCGCGTGAGGTTATGAATAACTGGGATAGATAATTTGCACTTAAAAATTTAAATATACCAATTAAAAGAAGTAGATGAATTGGAAGATGAAGGCGTAAGAAGATAAGGATTTAAATGTGAGTTGGAGTTGTAAATAAAGTGAGAAATTAAAATTATGGCAAACTTGTTAAATAAAGGAGAAATTATTAGTGAATTTTCAATAATTTCAAATTTTATATAATAAAATAAATGTAATAGAAACTATTATAAATTCTGATAAATAGGTTTTCATAGAAATTTACCTTCATATTTCACATTAGATAATTATATAAACAAAAACATACAACCATTGATGAATTCAAAAGATTTGCTGATAACTATATTGAATTCATTAAAGCTTCGAAAGAAAATAAATAAGCATATAGTTGTAATTCAGATTAGACGATTGTAGACCTATACCACTGAATGAACAAACAATAAATATACAAAACACTGCATTGTGTGAATAAACCTTTAGAATATTGAATAGAGACAATACAATACAAGTAATACAAATAAGAAATAGAATAGAACATCTTGTAAATAAAACAATTAGAATATTAGTAAGCTGCAAATGATTAATAATATCTTGATTTAAAGAGATATCATTTTTATAATTAATTATATGATTACAGGAAAATCACGGACTACAAAATAATAGAAAATAGAGTCGAGCGATATTAAAATGAATTAATAAAAGAAATATTTCAGTAATTTGATCTTAAAAAAATTGAAGATATAAAATATTAGTTTTTAAAAAAGTGATTAAAACATCGAAAAGATAATCCATATTCCGCAAAAGAAATGTTAGAGAAAAAGGTTTAGTCAACTAACCAGCCATGATGTGGGCAGGCTTCTCCATTTCGAGGGCAGATCTCATGGTGGGGGAAGTAAAACAGATTTCGCAGGTGAGTTTCGGGGTGGCCAGCGTTGAAACCGTAATGCTGTTGGCGAGTTTGGCGAGTTCGAAATTCGACTCCGGATCCAACACCTGCAAATCGAGTTGCGGAATGAAGAGCGGTTACCTCCGCGATTGGCTACCATTTGAAATTGACGCGGCAATCGGAGAAACCGAGCAAGCAACGCAGAGTTGTTGCGTTCGGCAACGGAAAGCAGGCGGGGATACGAACAGCAAGTTGTTTGGGCAGGTTTTCGTGTACTAGGGAAAGTAGACGTTGGGACGGCTTAATGGAGCACATCACCACGAGTTGGAAGTCGGTTTCGCCTTTGAGCAGCAGGTTCTTCTGCAAGCAGCCGATGCGAACCACACCTGAACGGAAAGAAAGGGAGTAAGGGTTGTCCCGATTGGGTAAAGCGCTTGTTACGCTGTTAGTCAGACGCTGCGGGAGCACTAGAGAATAATGTTGAAAGAAAACGCCGTTAAAGTTATCGCAAGTGTACTAATAATGTGAGGGGTTTAATCAATCTGCAACGCAGGAAATGATTATTACGATAACGTCGCATTATAATTATAGCGAGCTAATGGTGCATGGAAATAGTGATATGGAAACTCGACGTCCTTATTCTAAACCTTTCACAATTTTATCTGTAGGGATTTCAACTTTAGCGATAACGGGTTTCGGCAGTTCTCTGAAGAGTAGAAGAATATATTACATAACGTAATAACTGCCGAGTTGGCGTAAAGTTATGAAGTGATTATCAAACAGAAGGTTCAAAGCGTTGTTCACTACAAAATTAACACGATAAAACATACTCTGGTTAAAAGCGGAACAACTTAAAACAATTACTTGAAGGGATGTTGGGTTTTTCAGTTGGTAGTAACAAGTTTCAACAAATTTCCAGGTATCAGATGAAAGGACTTTACCGAATGTGTACAATACAATATATTACGACCACTTCTAGACTTTGTTAAAATTATGAAATAATAACATATTATATACCCGGGTATTGGAATAGCCTACAATATATAATATTAACTGTATATGGTCATAACATAGGGATTAAAGTTAGTAAAATAAACAGGATATAAAAACATACTTTTGTGGTGTTTTCTCTCTTTCCACTTCATCCTCGTAAATGAGCTCTTCCTCTTCTTCTTCTTCCTCCTTGGTCGGAGTAAGGGTGTTATCCGCTACGACTGGTTTCGAAGTATCTTCAGCTGGGGATACACTCACAGTTCTGAGAGGAGTTTTCAAGGTCAACGCGAGTGTTAATGAGAGGTGGTAGGCTAGAGGCTAATTTCGTTATTAATACTTTATGGGGTCAACTTAAACTTGAAATTGTACCAAACACTGATATTGGATAATTGTGCAGTTCAGGTTGAGGGAGGTTCATAAACTATTTGACATGCGAAGACGCAAAGATTTGAATGTAAAGTCGATGTAGGATTCGATGGAATGCGAGTACGAATAGAGTTAGTACAGCGTACTCACAGCGTGTGAATGTAGGTGGAGACGTGTTTCAGGGCAATTTCGCACGTGTTGGCCATCTTCTTGATGTTCTTGATCTCATCGTCGGTTGGCAGGAGTGCGGTGTGTTTCACCATGACGTGTTGGTCATCCAACCTCTCCAGGCGACGCTAGAACAGTGCCCGTGTAAGTGATAGGAGGCCGAGAAGGGCAAACAGTGGTCGAGAGGGGCAAAGAGATGTCTAGAAAGGCAAAGAGTTGTCGAGAAGGGCAAAGAGTTGTCGAGAAAGGGCAAATAGATGCCGAGGAGGGCAAAGAGATGCCGAGGAGGGCAAAGAGATATCTAGAAAGGCAAAGAGATGTCGAGAAGGGCAAAGAGTTGTCGAGAAAGGGCAAATAGATGCCGAGGAGGGCAAAGAGATGCCGAGGAGGGCAAAGAGATATCTAGAAAGGCAAAGAGATGTCGAGAAGGGCAAAGAGTTGTCGAGAAAGGGCAAATAGATGCCGAGGAGGGCAAAGAGATGCCGAGGAGAGCAAAGAGATATCTAGAAAGGCAAAGAGATGTCGAGAAAGGGGTTGCATAGTATGCTAATCTTAATATGGTCAGATAATGAAGAACAATAAAAGATCAAATAATAATATTTTGATGAATTAGATCAGATATTAATAAAATTCTACAACCGTCATTGAAATAATCATTCACCGTTTGCCTTGAATTGTTATTTTAGTAACCAAACTAACCAGATTATTAATGCTGACTTGAGGTCCGGGTATATGGTAGTTCATGTAGTTAATATTGCTGTGAACAAGGATGGTGGGTTGAAGGTCGCCGAGAAGTGGACGGGTATCGAAAAGGGGGCGGAGGTAACGGGGGCTACGAGTACCACTTACTAGGCGTAATTGACGTCCCTTTTCTTCGGCGTAGAATCCCCTCCATTCAAGCGTTTGTTTCGGCGACGATCGTTCAAATCACTTGGTTTCGTCTCCACGAATAGGGTGGGGTCCACGCGTTTCTACAATTTTGTAAAAAAAACGTTTTTAATTTCTCGTCTAGCTCGATAGGAAACTTCCGTAATGGGAGATACTCGTAGGGAACAATTGCTACTTCCCTTTAAAGGACAGTGAATATGAAATTGAATGTAATGTGATCTTATACTTGGTAATTTAGCTTATAAGCTATTTATAAAATGTTAGTTTATAATAATATATAAAACTTTTAAGATAATATAGTTGCATAGTTAATAGTTTTATATAAGTTAAGTGAGATTCTTACTTATAAATTAATATTAAAATAATATAATTAATACAATTAATTACAAAAATAATAATTAATGAAATATTATTTACTATATTATAAATTAATATATATTTGAAATCCGTTAAGATGATTTTTGTATCCAATTAAACATATTTAAACATGTCTTTAGACAGGAACATAAAAACAATATCTAAGGATTGTAATATCATATTTTCTACACTTAAATAAAAACAATAACAACATTTAGGGTTCATAGTGATTGGAAAAATTAATTATATGATAAAAATAATGGTTTATATGTATACATATATATATACATATATACATATATATATATATATATATATAATGTATCAAAGTTTGTAACTTTTAATTAAGATTATTAATACAATTTATAAATTTAGATATTTTTTTATAATTGTTGCATCCTGAAACAGAAATTGGTCCCGTCCTTGAACCAATATTAGTCACAAATCTATCTTTAAATTAGTAGCAGTTGATAAACCCTAAAGTTGATGAACCCTAAAACCCTAAAGTTGATGAACCTCGTTTATGAAACACATTATAAACCTGGTTTTGTGCTTGCTTTCAAACACATGGCATTGTAATAATTATATGCTACTGTTATAAATGTAACAACAAATCCAATTTATGAGGTAATGGACAAATTTAATTTATAGAATGATAATTTCAAATATATTCAATAAATAGACGAATGTATTCGTACAAAAATGAATATAAATAATATAGAATATTTCATGACAAAATACATGTTTAAACTTTAATACTACATTAATATGAACTCATACGTACTGACTAAAAGTAGATATTCCATAAAATGAATCGCTTTTAACATTTGATATAGCTTTATATTTCAATGTCTGCCATGTAAATATTGACGATTGCAATTGCTGCAAATAGTAAAATATGCCACAAACAACGAAGTAAAAATAAAACCAATCTGTTTCCCAAATTGTTTTATAAACAAATAAATTCCTATCGAGTGCAAATATTATGAATAAATAAACAAGTTTTATTTTGATATTGACCTTTTAGAAAAGAAACTATATTTATTAAATATTATAATAATAAATTGATAGTATAATAAAACTATACATTTTATTATTTGAATAATTTGCAAAAATGGACTTTTACTGATAGTTGATAGTATTACTGTAGACATCAAATGTATACACTTATAATAGTGTATATGAGTGTATATCAATCTAAAGATAACATATTATATTTTATATTATTACAAAGAAAAATATATAATACACAATAAAAAATGATTCAGTTTTTTGTTATTTTGCATTTAACCTTTACGTAACATTTAACCTTTACGTAACATTTAACCTTTACGTAACATTTAACCTCAACGTAACATTTAACCTTTACGTAACATTTAACCTCAACGTAACATTTAACCTCAACGTAACATTTAACCTCTACGTAACATTTAACCTCTACGTAACATTTAACCTCAACGTAACATTTAACCTCTACGTAACATTTAACCTCAACGTAACATTTAACCTCAACGTAACATTTAACCTCAACGTAACATTTAACCTCAACGTAACATTTAACCTCAACGTAACATTTAACCTCTACGTAACATTTAACCTCTACGTAACATTTAACCTCTACGTAACATTTAACCTGCAATGAACTCCGGGTCGCGGTACCACATACCTTGTAAGCGTGTCGATGTCGGCGACCTTTGGTGTGCATGAGTCGAGCGTTGGGGTCGTTGAATTTGCAGTCGCAGAGAGAACAGCGGAAACTGATGGCTACGCCGAGTTCATTGCTGATTGTCTGCAAGTACTCCTCACCAACTGGCATGACCTCGTGGGTGTCTTCTTCGGAGGCAGCGACCTGTCTGGCCGGAGTTCTTACCGGGGCTACAACTGCTAGCCATTGAGGAGGATAGTAAGCCTTACTATATATATATATCTATATTTATATATATATATATATATATATATATATATATATATATATATATAACAGATAGCATTGTCTAAATATATTCACTATTGTTGTACGTGAGTTTATTTGAAGTTTACATAAAACGCATTCAAAACATTCACAAGTACAAAATAAGTCTGCGAGTGTTATTAAAGTAGCCAGAATAGTGGTGTAAGAAACAAATGATATACCTTCGCTTTTCACTTTCACGTTGTGGTTCACGCTGGAAGAGACAAAGGAGGCGCCGACGGTTCCGATAACAAAAGGAGGCGGAGTCGTGGGCGTTGTGGGCGTCGCGGCATTATAGGTGTTGTCGTCGACGCCGGGGTTCAGAATAAGCGAGGTCGGTTTCATCGGCATAGCAACCGGCTCTTGTTTAATCGAGTGGAGCGTGGTACCGCCTGAAGGCAGGAGAGAGAGGGAGAGTTTCATTTGGAATAGCGTTCCGAGTAGAGAAAACCGAGGGCAATGAGTTATAGAAGGCAGACTAACTGACAAACTTCATCTTTGGGGTTCCGATTACTTTGCCATCTTTTGATACTATGTTATTCCTCTCTATGTGCTGATTGATCTGTGAGAATTATATAATAAAGTACTGAGTATACCCGAGGAATATAAATATCCCAGGAAACCAGATGATGTAACTATTATCGCATATATTCGTTATAAATTGAAAATAAACATAATATATTATTAATGCAAATAAAATATGTGTGGGCGTTTTTTATATAACAACGAAACTAAAATGACCTAGATGTTTACCTGGATGCTACACAGTATATCATTTATGTGATATTAATTATTATAAATTAATAAGTAAAGGTAACCGGAGTAGTGATGTCATTATAGCAAAAATATAAAATATAAAATAAATAATAAAATGCAAAAAAGAACTTACTATAAACATGAAATATATACATAGTAGTGTAAAGAATATATACATATTAGTGTAAAGAATATATACATATTAGTGTAAAGAATATATACATATTAGTGTAAAGAATATATACACATAGACACAGTGTAAACTAAACATACTATTATGCAAGACAAGAAGCTAGATAGAATATAAGAATCAATATTTACTCCTACTTATAAAAACACATAGAATTATAAGCGATGTAGTTATTATCAAACTAAGCGATATAGTTATCAAACCAAGCGATGTAGTTATTATCAAACCAAGTGATGTAGTTATTATCAAACTAAGCGTTGTAGTTATCAAACTAAGCGATATAGTTATCAAACCAAGCGATGTAGCTATTATCAAACCAAGCAATGTAGTTATCAAACCAAGCGATGTAGTTAATAAAACCAAGCAATGTAGTTATCAAACCAAGCGATGTAGTTAATAAAACCAAGCAATGTAGTTATCAAACCAAGCGATGTAGTTATTATCAAACTAAGCGATGTAGTTATTATCAAACTAAGCGATGTAGTTATCAAACTAAGCATTGTAGTTATTATCAAACTAAGCGATATAGTTATCAAACCAAGCGATGTAGATATTATCAAAACCAAGCAATGTAGTTATCAAACCAAGCGATGTAGTTATTATCAAACTAAGCGATGTAGTTATTATCAAACCAAGCGATGTAGTTATTATCAAACCAAGCAATGTAGTTATTATCAAACCAAGCGATATAGTTATTATCAAACTAAGCGATGTAGTTATTATCAAACTAAGCGTTGTAGTTATTATCAAACTAAGTAATGTAGTTATTATCAAACTAAGCGTTGTAGTTATCAAATTAAGCGATGTAGTTATCAAACTAAGCGTTGTAGTTATTATCAAACTAAGCGATGTAGTTATCAAACTAAGCGATGTAGTTATTATCAAACCAAGCGATGTAGTTATTATCAAACCAAGCGATGTAGTTATTATCAAACCAAGCGATGTAGTTATTATCAAACTAAGCGATGTAGTTATTATCAAACTAAGCGATGTAGTTATTATCAAACTAAGCGTTGTAGTTATCAAACTAAGCAATGTAGTTAAACCATATCTATCTTGACCATATCTATATTGACCATATATATATTGACCATATCTATCTTGACCATATCTATCTTGACCATATCTATCTTGACCATATCTATCTTGACCATATCTATCTTGACCATATCTATCTTGACCATATCTATATTGACCATATATATTTTGACCATATCTATATTGACCATATCTATCATGACCATATCTATCTTGACCATATATATATTGACCATATCTATATTGACCATATCTATTTTGACCATATCTATCTTGTATCTCAGTACATAACTGACAATATCTGAGACTAATGACAATTGAGATACTGACCTTTGTGATGGCTATCTTTTTCATCTGTTCATCATCCACGACATTACCAGCCCTATCCAAAACCTTAGGACCCTGTTCTGGTATAGGCTTACCCATCTTTGTATGCAGTTTCAAGACCTATGCAGGCGAGATGGTGGTGAGGTGGTAGTGAGATGGTAGTGAGGTGGTGGTGAGATGGTGGTGAGGTGGTGGTGAGGTGGTGGTGAGGTAGTGGTTAGGTGGTGGTGAGATGGTAGTGAGATGGTGGTGAGATGGTGGTGAGATGGTAGTGAGGTGGTGGTGAGATGGTGGTGAGATGGTGGTGAGGTGGTGGTGAGATGGTGGTGAGATGGTAGTGAGGTGGTGGTGAGATGGTGGGGAGGTAGTGGTGAGATGGTGGTGAGGTGGTGGTGAGATGGTAGTGAAGTGGTGGTGAGATGGTGGTGAGGTGGTGGTGAGATGGTGGTGAGATGGTGGTGAGATGGTGGTGAGATGGTAGTGAGATGGTAGTGAGGTGGTGGTGAGATGGTGGTGAGGTGGTGGTGAGGTGGTGGTGAGATGGTAGTGAGGTGATGGTGAGATGAGATGGTGGTGAGATGGTAGTGAGATGGTGGTGAGATGGTGGGGAGGTAGTGGTGAGGTGGTGGTGAGATGGTAGTGAGGTGATGGTGAGATGAGATGGTGGTGAGATGGTAGTGAGATGGTGGTGAGATGGTGGGGAGGTAGTGGTGAGATGGTGGTGAGGTGGTGGTGAGATGGTGGTGAGATGGTGGTGAGATGGTAGTGAAGTGGTAGGGAGGTGGTAGTGAGGTGGTAGTGAGATGGTGGTGAGATGGTGGGGAGGTAGTGGTGAGATGGTGGTGAGGTGGTGGTGAGATGGTGGTGAGATGGTGGTGAGATGGTGGTGAGATGGTGGTGAGATGGTGGTGAGATGGTAGTGAAGTGGTAGTGAGGTGGTAGTGAGGTGGTGGTGAGATGGTGGGGAGGTAGTGGTGAGGTGGTGGTGAGATGGTGGTGAGGTGATGGTGAGATGAGATGGTGGTGAGATGGTAGTGAGATGGTGGTGAGATGGTGGGGAGGTAGTGGTGAGATGGTGGTGAGGTGGTGGTGAGATGGTGGTGAGATGGTGGTGAGATGGTAGTGAAGTGGTAGTGAGGTGGTAGTGAGGTGGTAGTGAGGTGGTGGGGAGGTAGTGGTGAGGTGGTGGTGAGATGGTAGTGAGGTGATGGTGAGATGAGATGGTGGTGAGATGGTAGTGAGATGGTGGTGAGATGGTGGGGAGGTAGTGGTGAGATGGTAGTGAGGTGGTGGTGAGATGGTGGTGAGATGGTGGTGAGGTGGTGGTGAGGTGGTAGTGAGGTGGTAGTGAGGTGGTGGTGAGATGGTGGTGAGATGGTGGGGAGGTAGTGGTGAGATGGTGGTGAGATGGTGGTGAGATGGTGGTGAGATGGTGGTGAGATGGTAGTGAAGTGGTAGTGAGATGGTGGTGAGATGGTAGTGAGGTGGTGGTGAGATGGTGGGGAGGTAGTGGTGAGGTGGTGGTGAGATGGTAGTGAGGTGATGGTGAGATGAGATGGTGGTGAGATGGTAGTGAGATGGTGGTGAGATGGTGGGGAGGTAGTGGTGAGATGGTAGTGAGGTGGTGGTGAGATGGTGGTGAGATGGTGGTGAGGTGGTGGTGAGGTGGTAGTGAGGTGGTAGTGAGGTGGTGGTGAGATGGTGGTGAGATGGTGGTGAGATGGTGGTGAGATGGTAGTGAAGTGGTAGTGAGGTGGTAGTGAGGTGGTGGTGAGATGGTGGGGAGGTAGTGGTGAGGTGGTGGTGAGATGGTGGTGAGGTGATGGTGAGATGAGATGGTGGTGAGATGGTAGTGAGATGGTGGTGAGATGGTGGGGAGGTAGTGGTGAGGTGGTAGTGAGGTGGTAGTGAGATGGTGGTGAGATGGTGGTGAGATGGTGGTGAGATGGTGGTGAGATGGTAGTGAAGTGGTAGTGAGGTGGTAGTGAGGTGGTGGTGAGATGGTGGGGAGGTAGTGGTGAGGTGGTGGTGAGATGGTGGTGAGGTGATGGTGAGATGAGATGGTGGTGAGATGGTAGTGAGATGGTGGTGAGATGGTGGGGAGGTAGTGGTGAGATGGTGGTGAGGTGGTGGTGAGATGGTGGTGAGATGGTGGTGAGATGGTAGTGAAGTGGTAGTGAGGTGGTAGTGAGGTGGTAGTGAGATGGTGGTGAGATGGTGGGGAGGTAGTGGTGAGATGGTGGTGAGATGGTGGTGAGATGGTGGTGAGATGGTGGTGAGATGGTAGTGAAGTGGTAGTGAGATGGTGGTGAGATGGTAGTGAGGTGGTGGTGAGATGGTGGGGAGGTAGTGGTGAGGTGGTGGTGAGATGGTAGTGAGGTGATGGTGAGATGAGATGGTGGTGAGATGGTAGTGAGATGGTGGTGAGATGGTGGGGAGGTAGTGGTGAGATGGTAGTGAGGTGGTGGTGAGGTGGTGGTGAGATGGTGGTGAGGTGGTGGTGAGGTGGTAGTGAGGTGGTAGTGAGGTGGTGGTGAGATGGTGAGCATGAATGGGGAGTAAAATGATATTATTGTAAGTATTACTTTAAATCTAGGCATTTTTGAAAAGTGTATTATATCAAATATATTGAACTAAACTAGGTCTTATATTTAAGAGGGAGTGGCTTATATTAAAGAGGTAGTGGCTTATACTGAAAAGGGTGTGACCTATTTATTAAGATACAATGCCCGACATGGCTGTCGGGGAGGTAGGTGTAGGTTAGGGTGAAAAGCAGTGCCGTCTACCTTTTGGTGTTTAATGCCCCCGACATGACTGTCGGGGAGGTAGGTGTAGGTTAGGGTGAAAAGCAGTGGCGCCTACCTTTTGGTGTTTAATGCCCCCGACATGACTGTCGGGGAGGTAGGTGTAGGATAGGGTGAAAAGCAGTGGCGCCTACCTTTTGGTGTTTAATGCCCCTGACGTGGCTGGCATAGGCGTCCACACCCGTACACACCACCTCGCACAATTCGCACTTGAGTTGGGCGAGGGCCTGGTTGGTACTGCGGTAACGGGCGGGGGGCTTACATACGGCGGACGGGGTCGACGCCGAACAGACGGTACCGCATTGCGTGGTGGTGGCGGCGGTGGCGGCTTTGGAGGCGTGTTCCTGTTGGCGGGCATTGGCCGCTGCCTTCTTGGTGTGCTTACTTCCGTTTAGGTGTTCTTTGTAGGTCTGCGGGTCGAGGGTGAAGGTTCATCGACGCCGTAGACGGATGCGGGTGTGGATTACGAAGGTGGAGAGGCGCGAGTAGGGTTGATGGAGTAGGGTTTGTATGGCGGGTGGCAGGTTAGATGGGGATGGCGATTGCGTTTAGCTAGCGGAAATATTGAGGAAATATATTTGTGCGATGTTTAGGTATCTATTGTTTATGATAAGATAGGAAGTATATATCTGCAAAGTAGTGCATATATTATAATGAAGGAAGAGTGTGAAGGGGAAGAGTGTAAAGGGGAAGAGTGTGAAGGGGAAGGGTGTGAAAAGGAAGAGTGTGAAGAGTGTGAGTGAAACCCACATACTTACCATGGGACCAGCACAGCTAACTTTACAGACTTCACAATAATGGATAGTAGTTGGAGGTTTGGGAGGACCGGTATTGCGATCTACAACGGAAAGAAGTCGGAGAGTAATTTGTATATGTTGCAAAAAAAAACTACGGGGAAAACTAATAATAGAGCCATCGGTGAATTTATGTTTATAATAATATCACGATGTCGAACAATAAATTGGCAATAGTAATTGTGTTAATTGTACTAATGTGTGAAATCAAAAGAATATATATCGATTACTAAATCGTATGCAATTAGATTCGCTGAAGCGTGACAACGTTTATTATATAATACGTAACTACTAAAACAGCTAACATTTATGGTATCGTTATATAAGTAAATGTAAAGGTGTAAATATGCAACTTGACCAACTTTTGTAGGATTGTCTACCCCAGGAGGGAGCATAGTTCCGCTGACCAATTCCCTGACCGGCGGGCTGACCGGCGGTGCCGGTAGCGGCAACTTGACCGGTCGTACGACCTTGGTAGTTGGCGGCTGCATTGTAAACGGCTTGATCGTAGGGAGACTTGTTTGTAGTGATGATGTTTGTCTGGTAGGCGACGCTGTAGAGGCGAGGTGTGCGTAAATGGGGGGAGAGGGGGGTGCGGGGGTGCGGGGGTGAGGGGGTGAGGGGGTGAGGGGGGTGCGGGGGTGAGGGGGGGTGCGGGGGTGAGTGGGTGAGGGGGGATGGGGGGTGCGGGGGTGCAGGGGTGAGTGGGTGAGGGGGGATGGGGGGTGCAGGGGTGAGTGGTGATGTGTTTATAGATACGATGGTCTGGTAGGTGCTGCAGAAGGAATGCAGAGAGAGAGAGCGACGCAAGACTCGATACATCGTGAAGATAGACATTAAATGAAATGGCATGTCGCTATTGCGAGCTATTACACCTAAGCTAACTACGGAAGGAACGTGGTCAACAAACTTTTGTAAGGAAGGTTGTACAGTAGAACTGGAGCGAGCTTGGGATACAATTGATTTGTCTGCGTGTTCATACAATGAATTATTATTATTATACATGTGTGGTATATAAAATAACGGCTTTATGATAATATATGTTTAAATTAATAACGTCTAGTGCAATAACAAATTGGTTTATTAAATGTGTTGCGTTATGTAATGCCATAACAATTTCTAACCTATACTGACAGCTGGAATAACTGTGAATTTAGAAATATAATTAGTCCTCGAATATAATGAAAACGAAAAGTCGAAATAACATCAAAATTATTAAATATAAAAAATAGTCTACAAAAAATGTGAAACTTACAATTTTGGTATCTAGTGTCGGTGTTTTGATTTGGTGTAAACAACGACGTTGGTAGACTGGTGGTGTTGTAAAATGTCTTATTGCGATTGTCATACGTAGGAGAAGCTTGCTTTTCAAAGTGAGAAAATCAATTAGTGTAGTTCAAGTAAATATCTGGTTAGATTATATAAACCTAAACGGCGTATAAATATATTTGAAGTGGGAGGTCCAGAGGTTTACGGAGGTTTACGGAGGTTTACGGAGGTTTACGCATTCTAACCACGACCTGGGCTCGCTGGGCAAAAGAGTATCCTGCGGGAGCGACTGCCTGCGCAGTGGTTTGGGTGGCAAACGCAGGGGCCGCGTTCACCGCGGCTTGTCCGGGCACGTACTGGGCGGGTGGTCCTGTGTAGGCCGCAGAATACTGATTCGACTGGTTCCTGCGGGGTTTTAGGCGTGATAGAGGGCAAAATATAATAGGGTCCAGTTAGGTTTTGGTTTAAATTCGAATTGCGATTCTCAATTGTAAAATGTGATTATATCCCGAAAAACATCATAGATTTTAGTTTTTTTTCTTATAAACCCATAAAAAATTAATAGTAAATTAAAACAAATTTATTATTTTATTTTAATTTAATTTATAAATACAATAATTTAATGAATACGTTCATTTTTTAAAATTTCAATATTAAATAAAGCTTGTTTATTTATTTATAATCTTTGTACTCTATGTTCTCTTTGATTATATATATATTTAAATAATATGACATTGTGATAACAATAGTGGCAGTTGTATTTTATAATTGTATATTTAAATAATGTAACATAATGTAAAACAATTCAATACTTAATCATTTACTTTAAATATTTGTTATTAAATTCAAATTCAATTTACACAAAATAAATTTTTACAAGAAATTCATTAATTACAATAATGCATAAATTAAATACAATTTTCAGGTATTATAAATAATACATATTATTAATTTTTCATTTGCATAATATATCCAATATTATTAAAGTTATGATTATTTTGATATTTTAAACCAGAAATAATTTTATATTTTTCATTTGTAATTATAATTAAAAATTAATAATATCATACTACAATATTATATCTTTCATGGTATTAAATATTATATAGATTCAATTAATATCGACAGATTTATGAGTATTTTGGTAGAGTGATATTTTTCATATTAAATGCATGTAAAAATCTATTTATAGATGCACTGTGTCTCATATCCTTGATATATATGTATAATAGGAAAATTATTTAATTACTTATATAATCGAAAGAACCGCCGAATAATGGAAATAGACAATAGGCGTTATAGAAAGAAAATGTAATTTAAATATATTATTTTCGGCGATTTCGCACAATTCTAAAATCGATCTCCTAGTCTAAATTATTTCGAGCGCCATCTTATTTTTAGAATAGATTCGGAAAAATAACAAAATAAATAGATTTTAAAAATTGTCGAAATTAAAATTTGTTCAAAATATTGTTAAAAAATACTTTTTACGAAATAAATACAAATATTGCGAAGTTACGATATATTTTTAAATTACTAGATAAATTATTAGCATATATAGTTGTATTTATTTATATTCGAACGATCTATGATGAATGAAATGGATTCAATGGTGTATTAAATCAATTTTAATATTGGCATTGGTTAGCTAGGCTGTGAACGGTGCTAATTTGTTTACATATAAAGATAATACAACAAATTGTTTTATTATAAACAAATAAGCATTTTTGCATCTTTTGGCTTATTTCAATTCAATCCTTCAATTTTATTTTATATTAATATTAACATATATCGGCATATTTCATATAATAATAATAGTATATATTATTTAAATAATAATTTGTATTCATAATCGATGATAAATAGTAGTAATATTATATTTATTTATTAAATACATACTAGTTAAAAGTAAATATATAATTTATAATATAGCTTAAATACCTATATTTAAAATCCAGCAATATATAAACAATAAAAAGCCAAAATTGACTTAATTTTGGTAATGGCTAATGGTATCAAAATATAATAATAAAATATTTTATATATTATTTACACTTCGGGTTTAAATAAATTATCAGTATTTATATATAAATCTCTAATAATATTGATAATAAAATGGGGATATATATTAAGAAACTGTATAATTATGTATCATTAGTATCAATAGATATTTCCAAATATTTTAATATCATAAACAAATTTTAATATTTTTAACAAATTTTCATTTTCCCAATATTATTTTTCAATTGAGAAATATTATGGGGAAAATGCATATTTATTACAAATATTACAATTTGTGATACTATCTATTTTGAAATAGCTGAGTGTAACAAATTCAATATTTATCGAGATAAATTCAATATTTATAAGATTAACAATATATGAACTACAAGAAAATTGCACAAATTATAAAGGTTT
This sequence comes from Osedax frankpressi, assembly GCA_964035775.1. NCBI lineage: Eukaryota > Metazoa > Annelida > Polychaeta > Sabellida > Siboglinidae > Osedax > Osedax frankpressi. Next base: position 5,954,705 of record OZ038318.1, read on the forward strand.
CATTACTGTTAAATTTGTAAACATTTCATGACTAATTTATGTATTTCCTACACAAAATACTATATTAATTTAATACTATGATTAATTATTATACTGATATATATTTAAGTATATTTATAAGTACATTTTTAAATTTAAGTTATACCTTTAATAGTATATTATTACAATTGAAATGTTTTATAAAATTATATTAATATAATATTACTAATAATGATAAAAATTGGTTATAAGCAAAATAATTAAATATTAAACAAGAAACAAATGATGTAATTAAATAAATGATGTAATTATTATTTGTAATAAACTAATTGTTTAAATGAAATATAAGATAATTAAAATACAAAATATATATCTTTTCAAAACAAATTAGGTTGCTATGGAAATTAGATATTTGTATAAAACTAATTATTAAACTAATTAATAAACTAATGTGTATTAATTAATGATGTTTAAGTGTTTTAAACTATATTATAGTTTATATATTTATAAATAATATGTGTATTATATAAAATGTGAAAATAATGTATTTTAGAACAAGTATTTTTGAAAATGCAATTGATTATATTATAAATGGTTGTTTATAAATAAAAATGCATCCAGTTTGAATTCATTATTCAAGCCTGACTCTAGAGGTCTAAATTATATCAAATATTGAATTAACTCTTATTGCTTCAATAACTATTCTGTAACTTGGTCAGACATTGCTAGTTTTCTGTATATTTATAAATTTATATAAATATACAGAGTACAACTTCCAAAACATTACAATGTTTCTCCTTAATAATGTAATGTAGGTATTTATATTTGGTATATCTAGTAATAAATTAAAATATGATATTACAATTATCCTAATTTATAATATATAAATGTTATAGTATATTGAATATAGCTCCTGTATTCCGATTGGACAAGATTGATAAAAACCATATAGAATAGAACTTGAAAAATTAATAGGGTGAATATTATAGATACAGATGATAAAATGAGAATAGTTTTAGAATACATAGAATTCTGTATGGTAAACTAACTTATATTTTATGTTAGATCATAAAAATAGATATTTAGATTTTGAAATAATATTGAAGATCAAAATAAAATTTCAATAAATGTTGCAAACTTTAAAATATTTCAATTAAAATATAATTAAGATAGGTTTACTTTTGGATATAGAAACATAAACTAATGTTTAAAAAAACACAGAAAAAATGAACAAAAAAGATATCATTTATAAATAATATCATTAAAAAATTACATAACTAATATAATAATAATATATACAGAATTATACAAAGAAAAGATAATTTAATTTGAAGAATTCTAAAGAGATTCTGAGTAAATTCTACTGGAGAAGATGATTTTCACCTATGTTGTGAAGATAATAAATACATATATAAGTAGATATAATTGTTCAATAACAAAATATTATAAATTCGGAAAATAGTAAATTAAATATATAATAAATGAGTATACAGCTTTATCTAATTTAATTTATATCAGGTGATAGATGATTTTATTTTATTTTATGTAATCTCATTGTAATTATGGCGAAGTATTATACTTATGAATTACCATGTTTAACCTGTTTATTATCAATACTATTTTAATGTAGTAACTTTTTTGTATATAATATAATATTAAATATTAATAAAATATGTATTATACAAATATATAATAAACAATTAAATCATTTAATAAATGTATTAAAATACGATTATAGTGGTAATAAATAAATTAAAAAAATGATAATAATATGTATTAGTAAAGTGTATATACTAACTGATATTGTGTTCCTGAATGAGAATGATTATAACTATAGTAATTATTGGCAGACATTATAAACAAAAGAACGATATTTTATAAAAAATAATAAGTATTATTTAAATTCTATTTCCTGTAGATGTCACTATAATCTTTACACAATGATCATACATAATTGGCTTAATATTAGAACACAACTATTATAGGGGATCTTAATTGTATAATAGAGTTTATTACTCAAAAATAGTAATTATTTCTCTAAATATACTCCATGACATGGTAGTAATGTAGTATTGTATATTTTAAAATATTAAGTTATATAAAAATTATGTAAAAATAGTTTTTTTAAAATTCTGATAAAATCCGATTGATCAGTTTCGACGACGTGATCGCGTTAAAATTATGCATTATGAAAAAATAAACAATACGCGATTTACAATTCTTTTTTATCGTCGAATTCGTTGTTCCAGACACTATGAGCCATAAGTGTATAAATATACTATATATAATCACGCTGGTATATTGTTTTTTAACGTTGCTTTATCTACAAATAACGTTTATATTGATAAAAACGAGCATATAGTTAACAAATTATCATTGAGAATAAACAATTATGAATAAGTATGTATCACTGAAGTTGAAATAAATAATACATATCTATAATAAATTATAATAATACATAAGAAGTTATTGTAAATACTTTCGCAGTTCACTAATATAAAATTAATATTACCTATATATTAGTGAATTATATCATGGCATACTGAATTGTTTAAAATAAATTAACGATGTATGTTTATTATGCGATCTATTTGTTCTTTAACCAATAATAACTGTTTTTTTAACGTAATGATTAAATATGTATATTTTACAGTGCATATTAATTTTAGACCTAAAAACATTGTGTATATTTCATGATTCTTTGTTCAACAGCGCTGTACATTTTCAATATGAACCGTTAATATTTACTCTTAAAGCGCACAGGTAAAAGGGTTTGGGTTCATTTTTTAAACATATCGAATACTAGTAGAGTGTAATTTTTAATTAAAAAGTATGATTACCATATGAATTAAAATTATTTAAATATTGAACTTGTTTTTTAGAATTATTAATTTCAGATAGTTATAAAGCACGTATCAGAAAGCCTTTTATCGAAGAGGTAATAGCTATTTAGTACAATATTACGTTGGCGATGTTTAACGATATTTTATCATTTAATGTCTTTTATTTAAAATTTAATATTTTGATAAAATAAAAGTAAATAGTTAAAAAAAATAAATAAACAAATTCTAACATTAATACACACTTTTATAGCATATTTATCAAAGCGTAACTTACCAGCATGATAAACCACTAAACTACTACATTTATACCTAATAATGTATAATTGGGGCACACTGTTCAATTGTTATATTATAGTGTATATCCCTATATTGGTAAGCGTTAGTATAATGAATTATATGTATCAATATATCATATAATATATATATACATATATATATATATATATATATATATATATATATATATATATATATATCAATACATAATGAGCAAATCATCTCGGTGTTTCGTAATTCATTTTGTTATCTCATAATCACTGATATCACTTATAAATGTAGATACATTATTATATAAGGCGTATATTAAACGTTGTCATGCGCAAAATTGGTTACTGTTAAAAATGTGTTATTGCATTGAAAACAGGGTAATTTCTACTTACTGTTAAGGGCTAACCATGTAAGAGGTTAATAAATTTAAAATAATCATATAAGTTAAATATATTGCTTTATATGGGTATATAAAATATTTATAAATTTATGGAAGCTCAATCTTACTTATATAATATATATATATATATATATATATATATATATATATATATAGATTATAAAGTATATATCATTATGAATATTATCCATTACTTCGAATAAAATTAAATTCAATTATCTGTAGTTTTAGATGTCAATCAAATAAATATCAACATGACAAAAAATGTGTTAAATATCTATATCTGATCTGATACGAACGCTTGTAAATGTAATATATTAATATTTTGACTTTTAAAACATTACAATTTATAATCATTAATAGAGTACCGATATGTCGAATTTGAATAGAATTGATTAATTCAAAAAATATAAAATCTCATTTAACGTATTAAAATTATAATCTAAATATTTGAATACGCCAATTATTGTGTCCCATTTTGGAACCTGTGCTAAAATGAAACCTTCACGTGATATTTTCCATAATCTTTGCAAACATATCTGATAAAATTATAACTAATATAATTTAATAATTAGTAATAATATAGCTATTATTATATAATATCATATATTTTTTCTATAATATTGAAAAAATATCATTTTAAAACCTTTTACGTTTTAAAATGTGTTCGTATTAATCAAGGTGTGGCATCTGAATCGGGGCGTGATTACACAAATTCAAATTTAGAAATATATTTCAATATTCAGAATACAATAATTATCAATATCAGTTTGTTTATATAAACAAATTATATATATATATATATATTAATGTAATCATAATTTATAATCGTTTATTTATATTCACAACATGTGTAAAAATGTAATATTTATATTTATTTGATTGGCATATTTATTTATCAACTATTTGAAATCTATGTCATCCATGCAATAATTTATTGTATTTGGTATAAGTGACAATACATGGAATAGTTATATATTAGTTAATATTCAATATCAATAAAATAATGTACTCGTTTGTATCTTAATCATATTAAATAAATTACTATTGATTTGAAATCATTCAAAATTGATTTATTGTTATATAGAACTTTAAAATAGCTTATTATGTGTGTTACATTCTTGTGTCGTGCGAAATTTTTACTGCTGCGTAATTTGTATGTGTTTTCAGGTGTTTGTATAATTAGAAGCGCGCTTTACATATTAATATATTTTATATAATCTAACATTTAAAATTTACTTTATATATATAAAAAACGGACAGGTGATTTATTTAGGGGATTTTAGACATTTATAAGAAAAGTGCATTTCATATATTATCAATTATATCAAATAAAAAAAATCCTATATAGGGGAATATCTAGCTGTCAATTACACTTTTAAATGACATGTCTTTCAAAAATTGTAAATATTATGATTTATTAAACTATAAATATATTTTATTTTGAAACTATATTTTACAAATGTAATGACTAAATACAACAATTGCATATATTATTTATTGGGTCATCTATCTAAAATATATATACTAGAAAATATGAATATATATATATATAGTAAACATGTTCTCACCGATGACTATAATTTAGTTACAGTCAGTACATATAATGATACATGCGTATAATAATATACTCTCGTATATGAAATAATTGTAGATATATATATATGCAATTGAATGCATGATATTGACAATATATTATAAATTATAATTTAAAATAATTATCAAATTTGGATTAAATTATATATATTCTGCATTTGATTAATTTAATATAATTTAACATTATAATAACATAAATAACTAATATATTATGATATACAATGTATATAGAATACAAATTAGATTTGACATAGTTAATATATATTTGTTAAATATAAATTGTCTCATTTTATTCACATCTATTTCTAAATTCTTCCGTAATATTTTCAATGCAACCGTAACATATAATCATAATTTATACTACACATGCAATTTCGATATTATATTGTTAATATTATTATATGATATTTGAAATTTAATTATCTAACAGAATTTTCGACATCATTTCTAATCGCTTTCCAAAAGTTTATTTTATTAAGTTTGTACAATGTTTTTGTACAATTTAATTAAAAATATATATACTATATATAATAAATGACTAAATTATAATTAAACGCAATATTTATAATTATTTGAAACATATTTACAAATTTAAACAACTCAAATTTAAATTAATGGATATAATTAAATATATTATTTTGAGCATGAAAATCACAAATATATAAAATATAAATATTCCCACATATGAATAAAATGTATTTATAAAATATAATAATATATTTACATTCCACAGAACTCTATTACATAGCATAGTATTTGTAATATATATTACAAATCTTCTGGTATATAAATTATATTTTGTAATAATTTTTATCCCATATTACAAAGAAAATAATCTAGGTCATGAAACCTATAAAAATTGCGCAGCAGGACAAATTGCGTACAATATGCAATAATATGGTGTCGTATGTGATATGGATTGCTATCACAGATTTCTATTTTAAAGGTAATTAAAATCTATGATTGCTAAGCAATATGGATTATAACATTAACTATAATATTATTTTCGACTTCCGTACACTATTAAATAATTTTAAATATTCTTAAAATGATAGGAAACTATGTAGACTTTTATTTCAAAGTTTAATTAAAGATATTTTAGTATATATATCTTCTCTTAAACCAAATAAAATAAACGTTATAATCCAATTTCCGGGTTATAATGTCAGTTTAATGATTTAAAGCATGTCAATCATCAATTATAAATATTATTTTTAAAAATAACAAATACTATTTCATTATTAACTGGCTTATGCATCCATGATATTTATTATTTTATAATAACCTAATATGATATGGAAAATAAATAAAATTATACATTAAAGTTTAAAATCTTAAATAAATGTTACTAATAGTGCAATGAATAATAGAATTCGAAATTTACATGTAAAAATTTGAATTTTCAATCAAATACTTTAGACAAGTAAATAAATAAATCCATGAATTATAAAATTTTATTTAAATATTATATAAAAAATCTATCCTAGTAAATAATCTTTACAAATGTAATTAGTATATTTATAGTATGTACCCTGTATTATATGTATTATTTATTGGGATGTACTATATATTTTAAAATAATTTTATTAAAATATATTCAAAGATAACAAATAATATCACATGATTAAATCCATATTGCATAGTAATCCATATTGAATACGACACTGTTGTTCCAAAATTGGACACGACACCATAACGTCTATTGTCCCCCCTATTTTTCATTTGTATAACATCATATTTATTGAATACAAATTAATTGTAGCATATAATGATTCACAGTTGTATTTACTAGTTATTTATTGGTAATTTGGTATTTTAAAATAGTTTATTTATAAATGTATACAAATCAGACTATGTCACGTAAAAACATCCAATGATAAGCGCATGACAACGTTTAAATATTTTAAATATGTATTTATTTTATTAATAATATTGAAATAAATATTTGCAATCTAGTGTAATATTATTAATCTCTGCCTATTGAATACCATTATTTTCATAGTCTTTGATAGTATATGAACTATTAGCATGGCTTATGGGTTATGGCTATTCATAATATCTATTAATATATTATACATCAATAAATTTCGAACTTGTATATGCTTCTAATGTACAAATTAATGATAAATATAGTTTTGTGTTTATATAATAATTAATCTTTATTTATATCATATTGTAATAAAATAAATAGTAAAATTATGTTATTGACATTCTATATATACTTATATTATATTATATTATATATACTTTAATAAACATGGTAATTAATAATGGCCATGTTTATTCTAAATATTTAATTTAAATTATAATTATGAATTATATGACTCGATTTATAAATGTATTAATAAAATTATAAAAACATCAAAATAAAAAATATTAATATAATATTGAATAGTTATTAACGTATATTCAAATAAAATTTAATTATAATGAAAATGTTATTTTCAGAACAATTTTTAAATCTATCTATTCCTATTGTTTATCAAAAACATTACACTTTAAAAAAATAGGGTACAGAGTGGCCAATTTTTAGAGTACGGTAGACACAAAATACGCTTGATATTTGTATTGTACCCTAATTAGGGTACATATATTTCTAGAGTACATCAGTACTATATTTTAGGGTACAAGAAGTTCGAAAATGCACAATTGTTTTGTGTACCCTAATTTTATATAAATAAATTAAAATAATTACAACTATAATTGGAATAAAATAAAAAAAGATACCATTTTTGTATTTATATTGCGTGCGGCGTGCGGCGTGTAAAAAAGTACGTGTGCTGTTTATTGTAAAGTTTGTAACTTATTTGAAAACATTCATTGATCCGATATATAACTAATTTGTTAGTATTATATTTATATGTGATGATGAATAACATATTACTTATTATATTAAACAATAATTATATTAAATAATATAATATAATAAATCCTGTATTATATAATTAATTTATATATAAAGTCTACATTAAGTATATTTAATAAATAGATAACATATCACATACATTATAGTATATCATATAGTATATGATATTATTATAATAATTTTAATAATAATTACCGCTCTTCTCTAGTGGATAGTATATAAAGGAGAACTTCATACCTCTCACTCTCCCTGTCCCTCTACATGTTCCTTTTCCTCTTCCTCTTCTTCCTCTACCTCTTCCCTCTCCCACTCCCACTCCCATCCACTCTACCACTCACTCCCCTCTACCTCTCCATCCCCACTTCCTCTTCTCTTCCTTCTCCATCTACATAGTATGTTATCTACTACTCTAGCCATCTCTCTAAATTTGATTACTTATAATAAAGTTCAAGTGTAATGTAGTTAATATTAGGTATAGGTTATTTTCCTATACTTAATGTTATATTCATATCATTGTTTATTGAATTTTTTTTATATAGTTATTATTCTATACATAGATTAATTTGATTAATATTATGATATAGATATATATATTAATATGATGTATAGATTAATATGATGTAGTTAATAATTAATATTTAATAAAGTATAATATAAAACAGGTAATTGATAATATAATGCATTTCAATAAATTATAATATAAAATAATGTCTACATATTTTCAATATATGCACAATGTCATGTGCAATTTTGTAATCTATGCAATGTTGTCATATTAAACCTATATATTGGATATTACAATGATTGTCGGTATTTTTTGAATTCCATATAAATGTCATGAAATATAAATATTCAATATAGATCAATAAATTGATGTATATATGAAATATAGTTGTATATGAATTATATTAATAATTTTAAAAGTTTAATGAGTATTTAGATATATAATATATTATCACTTACTTTCAATAAATAAAATTCTAATTTCGTATATTCTATTTGTCAATCATAACTAAAGTAAACATAATCCACATATTAATCAAATATTTAGAAATATTTTGATTTTTTTTAAATTGGATTATATTATTTATTATACATTTTAAAATTATATTAGATAACTATAAATGTAGGATTGTTATTGATTATAAGTTTAAATTAAACAATTATATACATACACATAAATTATTATTAATACCAGATTGTTATTATAAAATATACATATATAATTAATTATTAGTAAACGAGATATAATAAAAATTGATATAACATATTTATGTATAATAAGTTATCATATAATATAACTAATAATCATTTATATTATGAATTATAATTATAGTTTAATATATATTTAGTAACAGTGTATACACATAATTATTGCATTATTAGTTGATTTAGATCTATACAATTACTTTTAACAACTTTGATTTGAGTATGGATGTATTGCAAGTTATAAGATTGTATCTAAATCAAATATACAATTATCTATATTATGATCAATATATTTATAAATTTATATAACACATATAATTATTTTGAATTCAATATTAGACACGCCTATCTTTATTATAAAGTTCACGCCTATTTTTCCTTTTTTCACGCCCAAGAAACTTTATAACAATTAAATATATTTCAGAAAAATACAATAAAGTCACATCCGATTTATATAATTATTTATAAAACTTTATCAATTCTAATATAATTTTAATAAGTTTTTTCGTCATATTTATAAAGAAAATAAAAGAGGTCAGGTCATAATGACCAAATAGATGACAAATTGCACACGACAATAGTAATAATGATTTAATAATAAAAAAAATAACAAATATGAATATAATATAACTGCAATTACTCGAGATAATTGATATATAACATAATCATATCTAATTACAAATTAAATTTGTAAACAACTAATGAGATTATTACAATAAGAAACATGCATATATTTATGATATTTTATAATAATTATAGTAACACTAATACATATAAATTAATATTATATTATAATAATCAGAAATTATTTTTATAAATATATGATTTTTATTATCTGTATTCGTTAAAACAGATATGATCCAGAATTCTACTAATATTAAAAAAATGATAAGCAATTGTAAAGTAATTGAATATATTGAAAATATATCGGAATTAGGTTTGCTATATATATATATATATATATATATATATATATATATATATATATATATATATAAAATATGTATATATAAACAGTTATTTTACTAAAATATTTTTACATTTAAAAATTTAATTTAATCTTTATTAATATTGATGGGTGTATTACTATATATTACATTATTAATATTATGATAGTAATTTATTTATATAGTTAATAGGTAAACAATATTTATAATATATCATATACATAGTATATGTAATGCTTTCAATAATGTAATATCATATATTATACAATTTTAGATCTCATTAAAATCAGCAATGGTATATATAATAATATATTTATGTGTATATGAACAATGTACATTGACCATTCATTATATATAAAGACTTGATATTAATTTTAATTTTAATATAAAATACATTCGTAATAAACATGTGTGTATTTAAATTATTATTATGTATAGTTTTGTTGATTGAAAGATATTTTGATATTAATATAATAATACATAAATCACGCGATTTGTGTGATCAATTATTTTATTTCTGCCTTAACAATACATTATAATAAAATAGATAAACAAATGAAAAAAAGCAATTATATATCAAAAATGAGCATTTGAAATAAAGGATATTAAAACATTTCCATCATGTTCTTCATTTTGTTTCCATATTTATACATTTTATACATTATATATTAAATAATAAATGTGTTCAATTTCATGGATTATTATTTTATTATGTAGGATATTTTAATCTATCCGGTTATAATAAGTAATATAAATTAGGGTACAGTAATATTTATAATAGGGCACATGGCTAAGTTTTAATTAGGGTACACTACAATGTTTTATTTAGGGTACACGAGGCGATTTAATTCGGGTATAAAGTAATGTTTTAATTGGGGCACGCTAACGTGTTTTATTTAGAGTACTTACGGGGTACATCGTAGTTACAAATGTAGGGTATACCCTACTGTATAGAGTAAATATATTTTTAGAGTACAAGTCGTTTTATTTATTATATACCCTAATTAGTACTGCTATACTGACATGGTATGTACCCTAGTTTTCAATGTCTCTGTACCCTAATTTTTTATACCCACGAATAGACGAAGGCCTTCGTCGAATGCATTATAATAACATTATTTAATTAAAAATTATTTGTAAAAATTATTTGTAAAAATTATTTGTAAAAATTATTTGTAAAAATTATTTGTAAAAATTATTTGTAAAAATTATTTGTAAAAATTATTTGTAAACATTATTTGTAAAAATAAACTTTCATATGTCGATATCATGGTTCGAACGTGTACGACATAAAATGAAATATCACCGTATAGGGTGACACTGTAGGGTGACACTGTAGGGTGACACTGTAGGGTGACACTGTAGGGTGACACTGTAGGGTGACACTGTAGGGTGACACTGTAGGGTGACACTGTAGGGTGACACTATATATAGTGTGTGTCACCCTATAGGGTGACACTGTCTACAGTGTAAATTATACACACTTTGGTGTACTAGATTCACTAAATAAATATACTTAATAGGATATTTAAATCGCATTGTAATTCATCTCACATATATATATATATATATATATATATATATATATATATATATGTATATATATATGTATATATATATGTGTAAATATATAAATTTGCTTATATTACAACATTGCAGAACGTCGATTGCAGAAACGTATCCTCGACATATTGCCAAATCGGCAAAACACAAATGTTATCCAATTATTGGCTCGACAATCTAGGTACCGATATCTTAATTAGATTCGTGTAACACTTGCGCAACTACCGGCGAAACTATGACATAGTATTATATAATAAAATATCGCATCCATTTCGTGAGTTATTTAAACGTTATATATGTTATTGTGTTCGATAACCAATTCGAAATCGGTGTGTATATATCATATAAATTGCATAATGACTGGTAACATTAATTTCCTCGTACGAGAGGATACATTTGCAGGGAACAATTACTTAGGTGTGGGAAAGTTTAACAATTTAGACTGCCATGACAAAGGCATCATCGGATTGAATGACAAATCGTTCTACAGTCTACAGTACGCTAGGTTACTAGGCTATTAGTTATTAGTTATTAGTTATTAGTTATTAGTTATTAGTTATTAGTTATTAGTTATTAGTTATTAGTTATTAGTTATTAGTTATTAGTTATTAGTTATTAGTTATTAGTTATTAGTTATTAGTTATTAGTTATTAGTTATTATAGTTATTAGTTATTAGTTATTAGTTATTAGTTATTAGTTATTAGTTATTAGTTATTAGTTATTAGTTATTAGTTATTAGTTATTAGTTATTAGTTATTAGTTATTAGTTATTAGTTATTAGTTATTAGTTATTAGTTATTATAGTTATTAGTTATTAGTTATTAGTTATTAGTTATTAGTTATTAGTTATTAGTTATTAGTTATTAGTTATTAGTTATTAGTTATTAGTTATTAGTTATTAGTTATTAGTTATTAGTTATTATAGTTATTAGTTATTAGTTATTAGTTATTAGTTATTAGTTATTAGTTATTAGTTATTAGTTATTAGTTATTAGTTATTGGTTATTAGTTATTAGTTATTAGTTATTAGTTATTAGTTATTAGTTATTAGTTATTAGTTATTAGTTATTATAGTTATTAGTTATTAGTTATTAGTTATTAGTTATTAGTTATTAGTTATTAGTTATTAGTTATTAGTTATTAGTTATTAGTTATTAGTTATTAGTTATTAGTTATTAGTTATTAGTTATTAGTTATTAGTTATTAGTTATTAGTTATTAGTTATTATAGTTATTAGTTATTAGTTATTAGTTATTAGTTATTAGTTATTAGTTATTAGTTATTAGTTATTAGTTATTAGTTATTAGTTATTGGTTATTAGTTATTAGTTATTAGTTATTAGTTATTAGTTATTAGTTATTAGTTATTAGTTATTAGTTATTAGTTATTAGTTATTAGTTATTAGTTATTAGTTATTAGTTATTAGTTATTAGTTATTAGTTATTAGTTATTAGTTATTATAGTTATTAGTTATTAGTTATTAGTTATTAGTTATTAGTTATTAGTTATTAGTTATTAGTTATTAGTTATTAGTTATTAGTTATTAGTTATTATAGTTATTATAGTTATTAGTTATTGGTTATTAGTTATTAGTTATTAGTTATTAGTTATTAGTTATTAGTTATTAGTTATTAGTTATTAGTTATTAGTTATTAGTTATTAGTTATTAGTTATTAGTTATTAGTTATTAGTTATTAGTTATTAGTTATTAGTTATTAGTTATTAGTTATTAGTTATTAGTTATTATAGTTATTAGTTATTAGTTATTAGTTATTAGTTATTAGTTATTAGTTATTAGTTATTAGTTATTAGTTATTAGTTATTAGTTATTAGTTATTAGTTATTAGTTATTAGTTATTAGTTATTAGTTATTAGTTATTAGTTATTATAGTTATTAGTTATTAGTTATTAGTTATTAGTTATTAGTTATTAGTTATTAGTTATTAGTTATTAGTTATTAGTTATTAGTTATTAGTTATTAGTTATTAGTTATTAGTTATTAGTTATTAGTTATTAGTTATTAGTTATTAGTTATTAGTTATTAGTTATTAGTTATTAGTTATTAGTTATTAGTTATTAGTTATTAGTTATTAGTTATTATAGTTATTAGTTATTAGTTATTAGTTATTAGTTATTAGTTATTAGTTATTAGTTATTAGTTATTAGTTATTAGTTATTAGTTATTAGTTATTAGTTATTAGTTATTAGTTATTAGTTATTATAGTTATTAGTTATTAGTTATTAGTTATTAGTTATTAGTTATTGGTTATTGGTTATTAGTTATTAGTTATTAGTTATTAGTTATTAGTTATTAGTTATTAGTTATTAGTTATTAGTTATTAGTTATTAGTTATTAGTTATTAGTTATTAGTTATTAGTTATTAGTTATTAGTTATTAGTTATTAGTTATTAGTTATTATAGTTATTAGTTATTAGTTATTAGTTATTAGTTATTAGTTATTAGTTATTATAGTTATTAGTTATTAGTTATTAGTTATTAGTTATTAGTTATTAGTTATTAGTTATTAGTTATTAGTTATTAGTTATTAGTTATTAGTTATTAGTTATTAGTTATTAGTTATTAGTTATTAGTTATTAGTTATTAGTTATTAGTTATTAGTTATTAGTTATTAGTTATTAGTTATTATAGTTATTAGTTATTAGTTATTAGTTATTAGTTATTAGTTATTAGTTATTAGTTATTAGTTATTAGTTATTAGTTATTAGTTATTAGTTATTATAGTTATTAGTTATTAGTTATTAGTTATTAGTTATTAGTTATTAGTTATTATTTATTAGTTATTAGTTATTAGTTATTAGTTATTAGTTATTAGTTATTAGTTATTAGTTATTAGTTATTATAGTTATTAGTTATTTGTTATTAGTTATTAGTTATTAGTTATTAGTTATTAGTTATTAGTTATTAGTTATTAGTTATTATAGTTATTAGTTATTAGTTATTAGTTATTAGTTATTAGTTATTAGTTATTAGTTATTAGTTATTAGTTATTATAGTTATTAGTTATTAGTTATTAGTTATTAGTTATTAGTTATTAGTTATTAGTTATTAGTTATTAGTTATTAGTTATTAGTTATTAGTTATTAGTTATTAGTTATTAGTTATTAGTTATTAGTTATTAGTTATTAGTTATTAGTTATTATAGTTATTAGTTATTAGTTATTAGTTATTAGTTATTAGTTATTAGTTATTAGTTATTAGTTATTAGTTATTAGTTATTAGTTATTAGTTATTAGTTATTAGTTATTAGTTATTATAGTTATTAGTTATTAGTTATTATAGTTATTAGTTATTATAGTTATTAGTTATTAGTTATTAGTTATTAGTTATTAGTTATTAGTTATTAGTTATTAGTTATTAGTTATTAGTTATTAGTTATTAGTTATTATAGTTATTAGTTATTAGTTATTAGTTATTAGTTATTAGTTATTAGTTATTAGTTATTAGTTATTAGTTATTAGTTATTAGTTATTAGTTATTAGTTATTAGTTATTAGTTATTAGTTATTAGTTATTAGTTATTATAGTTATTATAGTTATTAGTTATTAGTTATTAGTTATTAGTTATTAGTTATTAGTTATTAGTTATTAGTTATTAGTTATTAGTTATTAGTTATTAGTTATTAGTTATTAGTTATTAGTTATTAGTTATTAGTTATTAGTTATTAGTTATTAGTTATTAGTTATTAGTTATTAGTTATTAGTTATTAGTTATTAGTTATTAGTTATTATAGTTAGTATAGTTATTAGTTATTAGTTATTAGTTATTAGTTATTAGTTATTAGTTATTAGTTATTAGTTATTAGTTATTAGTTATTAGTTATTAGTTATTAGTTATTAGTTATTAGTTATTAGTTATTAGTTATTAGTTATTAGTTATTAGTTATTAGTTATTAGTTATTAGTTATTAGTTATTAGTTATTAGTTATTAGTTATTAGTTATTAGTTATTAGTTATTAGTTATTAGTTATTAGTTATTATAGTTATTAGTTATTAGTTATTAGTTATTAGTTATTAGTTATTAGTTATTAGTTATTAATTATTAGTTATTAGTTATTAGTTATTAGTTATTAGTTATTAGTTATTAGTTATTAGTTATTAGTTATTAGTTATTATAGTTATTAGTTATTAGTTATTAGTTATTAGTTATTAGTTATTGGTTATTGGTTATTAGTTATTAGTTATTAGTTATTAGTTATTAGTTATTAGTTATTAGTTATTAGTTATTAGTTATTAGTTATTAGTTATTAGTTATTAGTTATTAGTTATTTATTAGTTATTAGTTATTAGTTATTAGTTATTAGTTATTAGTTATTAGTTATTAGTTATTAGTTATTAGTTATTATAGTTATTAGTTATTAGTTATTAGTTATTAGTTATTAGTTATTATAGTTATTAGTTATTAGTTATTAGTTATTAGTTATTAGTTATTAGTTATTAGTTATTAGTTATTAGTTATTAGTTATTAGTTATTAGTTATTAGTTATTAGTTATTAGTTATTAGTTATTAGTTATTAGTTATTAGTTATTAGTTATTAGTTATTAGTTATTAGTTATTAGTTATTAGTTATTAGTTATTAGTTATTAGTTATTAGTTATTAGTTATTAGTTATTAGTTATTAGTTATTAGTTATTAGTTATTAGTTATTAGTTATTAGTTATTAGTTATTAGTTATTAGTTATTAGTTATTAGTTATTAGTTATTAGTTATTAGTTATTAGTTATTAGTTATTAGTTATTAGTTATTAGTTATTAGTTATTAGTTATTAGTTATTAGTTATTAGTTATTAGTTATTAGTTATTAGTTATTAGTTATTAGTTATTAGTTATTAGTTATTAGTTATTAGTTATTAGTTATTAGTTATTAGTTATTAGTTATTAGTTATTAGTTATTAGTTATTAGTTATTAGTTATTAGTTATTAGTTATTAGTTATTAGTTATTAGTTATTAGTTATTAGTTATTAGTTATTAGTTATTAGTTATTAGTTATTAGTTATTAGTTATTAGTTATTAGTTATTAGTTATTAGTTATTAGTTATTAGTTATTAGTTATTAGTTATTAGTTATTAGTTATTAGTTATTAGTTATTAGTTATTAGTTATTATAGTTATTATAGTTATTAGTTATTGGTTATTAGTTATTAGTTATTAGTTATTAGTTATTAGTTATTAGTTATTAGTTATTAGTTATTAGTTATTAGTTATTAGTTATTAGTTATTAGTTATTAGTTATTAGTTATTAGTTATTAGTTATTAGTTATTAGTTATTAGTTATTAGTTATTAGTTATTAGTTATTAGTTATTAGTTATTAGTTATTAGTTATTAGTTATTAGTTATTAGTTATTAGTTATTAGTTATTAGTTATTAGTTATTAGTTATTAGTTATTAGTTATTAGTTATTAGTTATTAGTTATTAGTTATTAGTTATTAGTTATTAGTTATTAGTTATTAGTTATTAGTTATTAGTTATTAGTTATTAGTTATTAGTTATTAGTTATTAGTTATTAGTTATTAGTTATTAGTTATTAGTTATTAGTTATTAGTTATTAGTTATTAGTTATTAGTTATTAGTTATTAGTTATTAGTTATTAGTTATTAGTTATTAGTTATTAGTTATTAGTTATTATAGTTATTATAGTTATTAGTTATTAGTTATTAGTTATTAGTTATTAGTTATTAGTTATTAGTTATTAGTTATTAGTTATTAGTTATTAGTTATTAGTTATTAGTTATTAGTTATTAGTTATTAGTTATTAGTTATTAGTTATTAGTTATTAGTTATTAGTTATTAGTTATTAGTTATTAGTTATTAGTTATTAGTTATTAGTTATTATAGTCATTAGTTATTAGTTATTAGTTATTAGTTATTAGTTATTAGTTATTAGTTATTAGTTATTAGTTATTAGTTATTATAGTTATTATAGTTATTAGTTATTGGTTATTAGTTATTAGTTATTAGTTATTAGTTATTAGTTATTAGTTATTAGTTATTAGTTATTAGTTATTAGTTATTAGTTATTAGTTATTAGTTATTAGTTATTAGTTATTATAGTTATTAGTTATTAGTTATTAGTTATTAGTTATTAGTTATTATAGTTATTATAGTTATTAGTTATTAGTTATTAGTTATTAGTTATTAGTTATTAGTTATTAGTTATTAGTTATTAGTTATTAGTTATTAGTTATTATAGTTATTAGTTATTAGTTATTATAGTTATTAGTTATTATAGTTATTAGTTATTAGTTATTAGTTATTAGTTATTAGTTATTAGTTATTAGTTATTAGTTATTAGTTATTAGTTATTAGTTATTAGTTATTATAGTTATTAGTTATTAGTTATTAGTTATTAGTTATTAGTTATTAGTTATTAGTTATTAGTTATTAGTTATTAGTTATTAGTTATTAGTTATTAGTTATTAGTTATTAGTTATTAGTTATTAGTTATTAGTTATTAGTTATTAGTTATTATAGTTATTATAGTTATTAGTTATTAGTTATTAGTTATTAGTTATTAGTTATTAGTTATTAGTTATTAGTTATTAGTTATTAGTTATTAGTTATTAGTTATTAGTTATTAGTTATTAGTTATTAGTTATTATAGTTATTAGTTATTAGTTATTATAGTTATTATAGTTATTAGTTATTAGTTATTAAATCAATATTCTATACTTTCTATTTATATCGCAAGCGCATCGGTGCCAAGGTTAATTAATGATTCGCCATTCACGTTTACGTATTCGTTTTAGAATTGATAATTACAATTGTAGTCGGCAGTTAATGAACGTGGAATTTTAAAATTCCAATGACCTTTAAACCCCTAGCAGTGACAATAACTATAACACATCCTAAGCGTAATTATTTAAACTACACTTCATTCGCAAACCGAATTTAGGATCTTTTATAATTGAGAATATGGCCTACATTTAATTTGTAAAACTACGTAATACACTTATTAAACTGAATGCATTATACACTGTACGCTGTACACTGTACACTGTACCCGGTACGCTGTACACTGTACACTGCACGCTGTACGCTGTACCCTGTACGCTGTACCCTGTATGTATATATATATATATATATATATATATATATATATATATATATATATATATATATATATATATATATATATATATATACGATATCCTGGATAATGTAGCGATATTCTCTATAACCCTAACTTGAAACCAATTCGCGTCTATGCCCAGTATTTCAGTAGCTACAATGACTTATGGATGCATATTAAAAACGCATCCCGACCCTCGTAGGCAACGAAAAGGAAATAAACATTTTGAATCTCATGTCCAATCACATCGACGAGTTAAGCGGAGTGGTTTTCGCGCCGCTTTCAAATGTCAGCGCCATCCTATTGGACAACAACGAAATCAAGACCATCGGTGCGTACGATAAGCATAAGCTACTCCACATATGTATCTGATACGCTTATCTTGCCATTAGAAATTAAACGCCACCCTTTATTAACCCCCCTCTTTACGCCCCCCAGCCCCATTCTCTAATACCGGTCATATATAATCGTAGCCCACTTATTAAGCTCCCCCCCCCCTACATGGTGATATACCATCTATATATGCTTAGTATACATTTTAACAATTAGCTCCGCCTTCTCTAAGTCCCGCCTACGCCCCGCCCTCTCTAAGTACCGCCTACACCCCGCCCTCTCTAAGTCCCGCCTACGCCCCGCCTCCTCTAAGTCCCGCCTACGCCCCGCCCTCTCTAAGTCCCGCCTACGCCCGCCTCCTCTAAGTCCCGCCTACGCCCCGCCCTCTCTAAGTCCCGCCTACGCCCGCCTCCTCTAAGTCCCGCCTACGCCCCGCCCTCTCTAAGTCCCGCCTACGCCCGCCTTCTCTAAGTCCCGCCTACGCCCCGCCTTCTCTAAGTCCCGCCTACGCCCCGTCCCCTCTAAGCCCCCCCTTCTCTAAGTCCCGCCTACGCCCCGCCCTCTCTAAGTCCCGCCTACGCCCCGCCCTCTCTAAGTCCCGCCTACGCCCCGCCTACGCCCCGCCCCCTCTAAGCCCCGCCTTCTCTAAGTCCCGCCTACGACCCGCCCCCTCTAAGCCCCGCCTTCTCTAAGTCCCGCCCTCTCTAAGTCCCTCCTACGCCCCGCCTCCTCTAAGCCCCGCCCTCTCTAAGTCCCGCCTACGCCCGCCCCCTCTAAGCCCCGCCCTCTCTAAGTCCCGCCTACGCCCCGCCCTCTCTAAGTCCCGCCTACGCCCGCCTCCTCTAAGTCCCGCCTACGCCTCGCCCTCTCTAAGTCCCGCCTACGCCCGCCTTCTCTAAGTCCCGCCTACGCCCCGCCTTCTCTAAGTCCCGCCTACGCCCCGCCCCCTCTAAGCCCCGCCTTCTCTAAGTCTCGCCTACGCCCCGCCCTCTCTAAGTCCCGCCTACGCCCCGCCTTCTCTAAGTCCCGCCTACGCCCCGTCCCCTCTAAGCCCCCCCTTCTCTAAGTCCCGCCTACGCCCCGCCCTCTCTAAGTCCCGCCTACGCCCCGCCCTCTCTAAGTCCCGCCTACGCCCCGCCTTCTCTAAGTCCCGCCTACGCCCCACCCCCTCTAAGCCCCGCCTTCTCTAAGTCCCGCCCTCTCTAAGTCCCGCCTACGCCCCGCCCTCTCTAAGTCCCGCCTTCTCTAAGTCCCGCCTACGCCCCGCCTTCTCTAAGTCCCGCCTACGCCTCGCCTTCTCTAAGTCCCGCCTACGCCCCGCCCCCTCTAAGCCCCGCCCTCTCTAAGTCCCGCCTACGCCCCGCCCTCTCTAAGTCCCGCCTACGCCCCGCCTTCTCTAAGTCCCGCCTACGCCCCGCCCCCTCTAAGCCCCGCCTTCTCTAAGTCCCGCCTACGCCCCGCCCTCTCTAAGTCCCGCCTACGCCCCGCCCTCTCTAAGTCCCGCCTACGCCCCGCCCTCTCTAAGTCCCGCCTACGCCCCGCCCTCTCTAAGTCCCGCCTACGCCCCGCCCCCTCTAAGCCCCGCCCTCTCTAAGTCCCGCCTACGCCCCGCCCTCTCTAAGTCCCGCCTACGCCCCGCCCTCTCTAAGTCCCGCCTACGCCCCGCCCTCTCTAAGCCCCGCCTACGCAGGCCCGCACACTTTCCGCAACAACACGCGGCTGGTTTCGCTCAGCCTACAGTTCAACCGTTTGACGCGCATTGACTATAACTTCGGCTTCAACACCCAGCTGAAGAGCATCGTGCTGACTGGCAACAGTCTGGCGAGCATTGACGCCGAAGTCTTCGAAGGTAGTTAAACCCACAACCCGCAGTTACTTCTAACACTCGACAACCGTGAAAGTGAAGTTTAATTTCGGCATTTCAAACGTAATTTTGTTTTGTTTTCGTAAACAATAATATTGTTGGTGGCTTTTGTAAAATACTACGTCACTCAATTCGCTGTGAATTCGTAACTATTTATTTATCAAGCATGACATAGTACATGACATAGTACATGACATAGTACATGACATAGTACATGACATAGTACATGACATAGTACATGACATAGTACATGGCATAGTACATGACATAGTACATGACATAGTACATGACATAGTACATGACATAGTACATGACATAGTACATGACATAGTACATGACATAGTACATGACATAGTACATGACATAGTACATGACATAGTACATGACATAGTACATGACATAGTACATGACATAGTACATGACATAGTACATGACATAGTACATGACATAGTACATGACATAGTACATGACATAGTACATGACATAGTACATGACATAGTACATGACATAGTACATGACATAGTACATGACATAGTACATGACATAGTACATGACATAGTACATGACATAGTACATGACATAGTACATGACATAGTACATGACATAGTACATGACATAGTACATGACATAGTACATGACATAGTTCATGACGTAATTATTAATAATAAATATAATGTATTCACTATTACTCACCATTAATTTATATCTCGTAAACTTCCCGGTAAACAGTCCAGAAATTGTATTTGTTTAATTGAATAATTTCCTTTGTGTTACTTATATTTTTTTAACGCATGAAAATATTTTACAAAACAATTACATCGCTTCGTTCGCGGGGTAAATTAATATTTTCAAAGTGTCCAAAACAAAAATCTCTTTATTACACAATATCGACGACGTACCGATACGGTTCCCGGGTCGAGATAACGTCGAGATAACGTCGAGATAACGTCGGAATAAGTAGTCGATCACGCCACACGCCAACACCACCACACACAGATTTCATTCTCAAGTGCGCCACGGAGCGTACGTCCACGTGCGTCATCGACGTGCAACGTAACCTCGTGGAGTGCGGGTGTCGCCAGGTGTGGGCGTGGAAGTTGCGCGCCGTCGACGGCTTCTACGTTCGCGGAGATTCATGCGCCGCCAGCAACACGCAATTCGACGGAATGTCGATCGCCTGCTACTTCAACGAAAGCGGTTGCGCGAAATTCGAGGGCATCTTGACGAGATGTTAGAATCGCGGGCGTCGCGGGCGTTCTGAACCGAGCGCCTGCCACAGCGCTGGCCAATGAATAACGTTCGTTGTATCCAGGTGCTTTCCGCTAGTGGAAACACGGGTACACCTGTGATGGTAGCGTCTTTTATACGGTAGAGTTAGTGCGAGTCTTGTCACTTCATCCGATGAAGTAAGGTGTACAGTGTATAGTGTACAGTGTATAGTCTACACTAACTTTTGAACTATTTGATTTGATTCACTCGATATACTTTATATAATAATGTATAAAGTATTATACAGTATTACAAAGTATTATAAAGTATTATAAAGTATTATAAAGTATTATAAAGTATTATAAAGTATTATAAAGTATTATAAAGTATTATAATGTATTATAAAGTATTATAAAGTATTATAAAGTAATATAAAGTATTATAAAGTATTATAAAGTATTATAAAGTATTATAAAGTATTATAAAGTATTATAAAGTATTATAAAGTATTATAAATTATTATAAAGTATTATAAAGTATTATAAAGTATTATAAAGTATTATAAAGTATTATAAAGTATTATAAAATATTATAAAGTATTATAAAGTATTATAAAGTATTATAAAGTATTATAAAGTATTAAAAAGTATTATAATGTATTATAAAGTATTATAAAGTATTATAAAGTATTATAAAGTATTATAAAGTATTATAAAGTATTATAAAGTATTATAAAGTATTATAAAGTATTATAAAGTATTATAAAGTATTATAAAGTATTATAAAGTATTATAAAGTATTATAAAGTATTATAATGTATAGTGAAGTATTGTAAAGTATTATAAAGAATTAAAAAGTA
This sequence comes from Osedax frankpressi, assembly GCA_964035775.1. Taxonomy (NCBI): domain Eukaryota; kingdom Metazoa; phylum Annelida; class Polychaeta; order Sabellida; family Siboglinidae; genus Osedax; species Osedax frankpressi. The sequence goes on from OZ038318.1 coordinate 5,977,730, forward strand.
TCATAAAGTATTATAAAGTATTATAAAGTATTATAAAGTATTATAAAGTATTATAAAGTATTATAATGTATAGTGAAGTATTATAAAGTATTATAAAGTATTATAAAGTATTATAAAGTATTATAAAGTATTATAAAGTATTATAAAGTATTATAAAGTACTATAATAAGATTTTAGGTTTTAGATAACAAAGATTATATATTTGAAATTTCTTGTTGTAGAGCTATGTCAATTTCTAGAGTACTTCCACTTGTTACCGGGTAACTATATTTACTCTCCCGTTATATATAATGTAGCAAATGATAACATATAACCCCATAGCCCTATAAGCCCATAACCCCATAACATAACCCCTTCGACGATACAGGCGAATCTATGAGGTCGAGAACGAAAATGATATCGAATATATGTTAGTAATCGTAAAAAAGCTAACCTCCATTATACCCTCATTAACAGCTATACCCTCACTAACAGCTATACCCTCACTAACAGCTATACTCTCACTAACAGCTATGCCCTCACTAACAGCTATAACCTCACTAACAGCTATACCCTCACTAACAGCTAATAGCTATACCCTCACTAACAGCTATACCCTCACTAACAGCTATACCCTCACTAACAGCTATACCCTTACTAACAGCTATAACCTCACTAACAGCTATACCCTCACTAACAGCTAACAGCTATACCCTCACTAACAGCTATACCCTCACTAACAGCTATAACCTCACTAACAGCTATACCCTCACTAACAGCTATACCCTCACTAACAGCTATACCCTCACTAACAGCTAACAGCTATACCCTCACTAACAGCTATACCCTCACTAACAGCTAAACACTCACTAACAGCTATACCTTCACTAACAGCTATACCCTCACTAACAGCTAACAGCTATACCCTCACTAACAGCTAAACACTCACTAACAGCTATACACTCACTAACAGCTATAACCTCACTAACAGCTATACCCTCACTAACAGCTATACCCTCACTAACAGCTATACCCTCACTAACAGCTATAACCTCACTAACAGCTATACCCTCACTAACAGCTATACCCTCACTAACAGCTATACCCTCACTAACAGCTATACCCTCACTAACAGCTAACAGCTATACCCTCACTAACAGCTATACCCTCACTAACAGCTATAACCTCACTAACAGCTATACCCTCACTAACAGCTATACCCTCACTAACAGCTATACCCTCACTAACAGCTATACCCTCACTAACAGCTATACCCCCACTAACAGCTATACCCTCACTAACAGCTAAACACTCACTAACAGCTATACACTCACTAACAGCTATAACCTCACTAACAGCTATACCCTCACTAACAGCTATACCCTCACTAACAGCTATACCCTCACTAACAACTATACCCTCACTAACAGCTATACCCTCACTAACAGCTATACCCTCACTAACAGCTATACCCCCACTAACAGCTATACCCTCACTAACAGCTATACCTTCACTAACAGCTATACCCTCACTAACATCTATACCCTCACTAACAGCTATACCCTCACTAAAGGCTATACCCTCACTAACAGCTAAACACTCACTAACAGCTATAACCTCACTAACAGCTATACCCTCACTAACAGCTATACCCTCACTAACAGCTATACCCTCACTAACAGCTAACAGCTATACCCTCACTAACAGCTAAACACTCACTAACAGCTATACACTCACTAACAGCTATACCCTCACTAACAGCTATACCCTCACTAACAGCTATACCTTCACTAACAGCTATACCCTCACTAACATCTATACCCTCACTAACAGCTATACCCTCACTAACGGCTATACCCTCACTAACAGCTATACCCTCACTAACAGCTATACCCTCACTAACAGCTATACCCTCACTAACAGCTATACCCTCACTAACAGCTATACCCTCACTAACAGCTATACCCTCACTAACAGCTATACCCTCACTAACAGCTATACCCTCACTAACAGCTATACCCTCACTAACAGCTATACCCTCACTAACAGCTATACCCTCACTAACAGCTATACCCTCACTAACAGCTATACCCTCACTAACAGCTATACCCTCACTAACAGCTATACCCTCACTAACAGCTATACCCTCACTAACAGCTAACAGCTATACCCTCACTAACAGCTAAACCCTCACTAACAGCTATACCCTCACTAACAGCTATACCCCCACTAACAGCTATACCCTCACTAACAGCTATACCCTCACTAACAGCTATACCCTCACTAACAGCTATACCCTCACTAACAGCTATACCTTCACTAACAGCTATACCCTCACTATCAGCTATACCCTCACTAACAGCTATACCCTCACTAACAGCTATACCCTCACTAACAGCTATACCCTCACTAACAGCTATACCTTCACTAACAGCTATACCCTCACTAACAGCTATACCCTCACTAACAGCTAAACACTCACTAACAGCTATACCCTCACTAACAGCTATACCCTCACTAACAGCTATACCCTCACTAACAGCTATACCCTCACTAACAGCTATACCCTCACTAACAGCTCTACCCTCACTAACAGCTATACCCTCACTAACAGCTATACCCTCACTAACAGCTATACCCTCACTAACAGCTATACCCTCACTAACAGCTATACCCTCACTAACAGCTATACCCTCACTAACAGCTATACCCTCACTAACAGCTATACCCTCACTAACAGCTCTACCCTCACTAACAGCTATACCCTCACTAACAGCTATACCTTCACTAACAGCTATACCCTCACTAACAGCTATACCCTCACTAACAGCTATACCCTCACTAACAGCTATACCCTCACTAACAGCTATACCCTCACTAACAGCTATACCCTCACTAACAGCTATACCCTGACTAACAGCTATACCCTCACTAACAGCTATACCCTCACTAACAGCTATACCCTCACTAACAGCTATACCCTCACTAACAGATATACCCTCACTAACAGCTATACCCTCACTAACAGCTATACCCTCACTAACAGCTATACCCTCACTAACAGCTATACCCTCACTAACAGCTATACCCTCACTAACAGCTATACCCTCACTAACAGCTATACCCTGACTAACAGCTATACCCTCACTAACAGCTATACCCTCACTAACAGCTATACCCTCACTAACAGCTATACCCTCACTAACAGCTATACCCTCACTAACAGCTATACCCTCACTAACAGCTATACCCTCACTAACAGCTATACCCTCACTAACAGCTATACCCTCACTAACAGCTATACCCTCACTAACAGCTATACCCTGACTAACAGCTATACCCTCACTAACAGCTATACCCTCACTAACAGCTATACCCTCACTAACAGCTATACCCTCACTAACAGCTATACCCTCACTAACAGCTATACCCTCACTAACAGCTATACCCTCACTAACAGCTATACCCTGACTAACAGCTATACCCTCACTAACAGCTATACCCTCAATAACAGCTATACCCTCACTAACAGCTATACCCTCACTAACAGCTATACCCTCACTAACAGCTATACCCTCACTAACAGCTATACCCTCACTAACAGCTATACCCTCACTAACAGCTATACCCTCACTAACAGCTATACCTTCACTAATAGCTATACCCTCACTAACAGCTATACCCTCACTAACAGCTATACCCTCACTAACAGCTATACCCTCACTAATAGCTATACCCTCACTAACAGCTATACCCTCACTAACAGCTATACCCTCACTAGCAGCTATACCCTCACTAACAGCTATACCCTCACTAACAGCTATACCCTCACTAACAGCTAACAGCTATACCCTCACTAACAGCTAACAGCTATACCCTCACTAAAGGCTATACCCTCACTAACAGCTAAACCCTCAATAACAGCTATACCCTCACTAACAGCTATCCCCTCACTAACAGCTATACCCTCACTAACAGCTATACCCTCACTAACAGCTATACCCTCACTAACAGCTATACCCTCACTAACAGCTAATAGCTATACCTTCACTAACAGCTATACCCTCACTAACAGCTATACCCTCACTAACAGCTATACCCTCACTAACAGATATACCCTCACTAACAGCTATACCCTCACTAACAGCTAACAGCTATACCCTCACTAACAGCTATACCCTCACTAACAGCTATACCCTCACTAACAGCTAATAGCTATACCTTCACTAACAGCTATACCCTCACTAACAGCTATACCCTCACTAACAGCTATACCCTCACTAACAGCTATACCCTCACTAACAGCTAATAGCTATACCTTCACTAACAGCTATACCCTCACTAACAGCTATACCCTCACTAACAGCTATACCCTCACTAACAGCTAATAGCTATACCTTCACTAACAGCTATACCCTCACTAACAGCTATACTCTCACTAACAGCTAACAGCTATACCCTCACTAACAGCTATACCCTCACTAACAGCTATACCCTCACTAACAGATATACCCTCACTAACAGCTATACCCTCACTAACAGCTAACAGCTATACCCTCACTAACAGCTATACCCTCACTAACAGCTATACCCTCACTAACAGCTATACCCTCACTAACAGCTATACCCTCACTAACAGCTATACCCTCACTAACAGCTATACCCTCACTAACAGCTATACCCTCACTAACAGCTATACCCTCACTAAAGGCTATACCCTCACTAACAGCTATACCCTCACTAACAGCTATACCCTCACTAACAGCTATACCCTCACTAACAGCTATACCCTCACTAACAGCTATACCCTCACTAACAGCTATACCCTCACTAACAGCTATACCCTCACTAACAGCTATACCCTCACTAACAGCTATACCCTCACTAACAGCTATACCCTCACTAACAGCTATACCCTCACTAACAGCTATACCCTCACTAACAGCTATACCCTCACTAACAGCATTACCCTCACTGACAGCTATACCCTCACTAACAGCTATACCCTCACTAATAGCTATAACCTCACTAACAGCTATACCCTCACTTACAGCTATACCCTCACTAACAGCTATACCCTCACTAACAGCTATACCCTCACTAAAAGCTATACCCTCACTAACAGCTATACCCTCACTAACAGCTATACCCTCACTAACAGCTATACCCTCACTAACAGCTATACCCTCACTAACAGCTATACCCTCACTAACAGCTATACCCTCACTAACAGCTATACCCTCACTAACAGCTATACCCTCACTAACAGCTATACCCTCACTAACAGCTATACCCTCACTAACAGCTATACCTTCACTAACAGCTATACCGTCACTAACAGCTATACCCTCACTAACAGCTATACCCTCACTAACAGCTATACCCTCACTAACAGCTATACCCTCACTAACAGCTATACCCTCACTAACAGCTATACCCTCACTAACAGCTATACCCTCACTAACAGCTATACCCTCACTAACAGCTATACCCTCACTAACAGCTATACCCTCACTAACAGCTATACCCTCACTAACAGCTATACCCTCACTAACAGCTATACCCTCACTAACAGCTATACCTTCACTAACAGCTATACCCTCACTAACAGATATACCCTCAATAACAGCTATACCCTCACTAACAGCTATACCCTCACTAACAGCTATACCCTCACTAACAGCTATACCCTCACTAACAGCTATACCCTCACTAACAGCTATACCCTCACTAACAGCTATACCCTCACTAACAGCTATACCCTCACTAACAGCTATACCCTCACTAACAGCTATACCCTCACTAACAGCTATACCCTCACTAACAGCTATACCCTCACTAACAGCTATACCCTCACTAACAGCTATACCCTCACTAACAGCTATACCCTCACTAACAGCTATAACCTCACTAACAGCTATACCCTCACTAACAGCTATACCCTCACTAACAGCTATACCCTCACTAACAGCTATACCCTCACTAACAGCTAAACCCTCACTAACAGATATACCCTCACTAACAGCTATACCCTCACTAACAGCTATACCCTCACTAACAGCTATACCCTCACTAACAGCTATACCCTCACTGACAGCTATACCCTCACTAACAGCTATACCCTCACTAACAGCTAACAGCTATACCCTCACTAACAGCTATACCCTCACTAACAGCTAACAGCTATACCCTCACTAACAGCTATACCCTCACTAACAGCTATACCCTCACTAACAGCTATACCCTCACTAACAGCTATACCCTCACTAACAGCTCTACTCTCACTAACAGCTATACCCTCACTAACAGCTATACCCTCACTAACAGCGAACAGCTATACCCTCACTAACAGCTAACAGCTATACCCTCACTAACAGCTATACCCTCACTAAAACCTATAAAAACTGGTTTCGTGTATAAATGTCTATTCATGAACAGATAAACTAGTCTGTCGTCCAGAGTTAAGACAAAAGCTATGCGAATGCTATTGTCTACATAGACAATATCATTAATGCAGTTTCTCGTTTTGAATTATTATCAATAACATTGAAACTGCCATTTAAGGCTCTGAATGTACTACCTACTACCATCTAGTATGTTCGGCTATGAACACGCGTCGTACGTACTACCTACTACCTCAGGTATACGCGTAGGCATACACACCCATATAAGTCTGTAACCTCAGCCCCACTTATTGGAGTGTTTACCCCCCACTGGGTTTTAATAAAACTGCCGTGCTCGTCAAATTCAACAACCTACAGCTAACTAATCGCGTACTGCATTACAGAATTAGCCTATGCACTATTTATATGTACCTATTCATGTTAAACGTGCCACGCCCCTAAAACCCACGTGTCCCGTTAACCACGCCCCCCTCTTTTCGCAGTCATTATCAACGGTTACTTGGTATTCATTCTATTCAGTTCCCTGGCGTTCATTGTAACTAAGAAGTACTTCTCCTCTGAGTTAGTAACCACGTCGTCAAGGGAATAGAGAGTATTCTTCACTATTAATGTGCATGCCACCTGCACTAGGGTGTATAAAGTATATAGTATATAGAGCAGTATAGTTTATTATATATATATAGTAAGCTTTATGCCCCACGATAAATTCTAGTTCAATCTCATCATTTATCCTACGAATTGAAGTTTACTTAATCTCATTTTATTTTAAAATATTACATTTTATACTTAAGAAAATTGCTAAAATACGCATCTACACCTCTATACACCCTCACTAATACACACGCATCTACACCTCTACACACCCTTCACTAATGCACACGCATCTACACCTCCACACACCCTTCACTAATGCACACGCATCTACACCTCTACATAACTTCACTAATGCACACGCATCTACACCTCTACATACCCTTCACTAATGCACACGCATCTACACCTCTACATACCCTTCACTAATACACACGCATCTACACCTCTACATACCCTCAATAATGCACACGCATCTACACCTCTACACACCCTTCACTAATGCACACGCATCTACACACCCCTCACTAATGCACACGCATCTACACCTCTACACACCCTTCACTAATGCACACGCATCTACACCTCTACATACCCTTCACTAATGCACACGCATCTACACCTCTACATACCCTCAATAATTCACACGCATCTACACCTCTACACACCCTTCACTAATGCACACGCATCTACACACCCCTCACTAATGCACACGCATCTACACCTCTACATACCCTTCACTAATGCACACGCATCTACACCTCTACATACCCTTCACTAATACACACGCATCTACACCTCTACATACCTTCACTAATGCACACGCATCTACACCTCTACATACCCTTCACTAATACACACGCATCTACACCTCTACACACCCTTCATTAATACACGCGCATCTACACCTCTACATACCCTCAATAATGCACACGCATCTACACCTCTACATACCCTCAATAATGCACACGCATCTACACACCCTTCACTAATGCACACGCATTACTATGTATTACATATGTATTCTTTTTGCAACTCCACTTGACCACATCTCCGTTAACCACGCCCTGTTGCTCATCTTGCCTACCCCGTTAACCACTCATCATTATCGAACACTCTTTTACCCACACCCCGCCCATAATCTTGGCGCGCCTAGTTTAACGTGATCCGCTACTGAACACGCCCCATCGGCCCTTCGCAACGCGTTAACCACGCCTCTCGGCCAACACGCCCCGCCCCCCGTTCACCACAGTGTCTACGACGATGAACTGATGTTGGCTGACGAGCTGGAGTTGAGTCTTCAGAGAATGTTGATCCGAACCGAGTCGCGTCGAACGATGAGGGCTTTGCCGCAGTTAAAATCGCAGTAGGCATAGGTCATCGGGGTCACAGAGGTCACAGAGGTCGCCTGCGCAGTCGAGTCGGAAAACATAGCGTATATGGATTATGAAGATATGCCGACGTATGAGGAAACGTCATAGGGGTGGTAGAGTTCACCATAAGTCGATAATACGAGGGGTATCGAGGTGTATATGTCGCATGTAGAGGTCACACGAGGTGTATAATCCGAGGTGAAATAGATCATAGAGTTCAGAGTTCACATTAGGAAAACGATGTGAACTATACGATGCATAGCAATCGAGATGATGTCATAGAGGGATGATGTCACCTCGTGTATTTAGCTATTAGTGTAATAAAGCTCACCAGGCGCATAATGTGTAGCGGGGCATGCAAGTAATGCCGTGCTCGGGACACTCGAAGAGTTTGTGATATTCGATGAGGAGAAATCACCTGACAACTAAAGTTCATTCGGGCGGTAGAGGTCAGAGTTAAAGGTCAGGTGAATCGTGAGCGATTACTATAGGCAATGTTGTATCGCACTTTAGTTATAAGGATCTAGTAACGCAAGTGTACGTCTCCAAACTACCATATTTTATAACCTCCTACACATCGTATGCTATTGTCTGTACATTAGATGCGTAGATACGTTGTGGACTACGATGGCCTAGGGAATATTTGTCGGGACAAGATAATTCGGACGTCGACGTTGTTGGCCCTTTGTTCGCTACACGACGCGAAACCACAATACAGAATATGTACACGATAATACATATTCTCACTGGAATAGAATAAACGAAGGCATATCAAAAATACCATCTTTTCGGACATCGAGGTACCAGGAAACGCCCACATTCCCTATTCGTGTTTCCCAAAATATTGAATTTAGAGAATCAAAGAATATGAATTCCTATATTAAATATTATCATATACCCGTATTTGTTTACTATTAACGAATTGTATATCCAATATATATATATATATATATATATATATACATATGTGTAATATGTGGTTTGCGGGGCCTGGGCGACGCCCAGTGGGCGTACTGGCGAGCACTGAACAAAGGTTTGACTTTTGACCTTATGGTTATCAATCTCTGCGGGTTGGAAGGATGGTGATACGAATAAATAAATACTACTTATGAAATTTTAACACAGTATGTCTTTTATTAACGTAACTTTAGAATCTTCACTGCATGTGATATTAATAATAAATAATTAAGATAAATGTAATTATCAATAGTAATAGTAATTATTATCAAGTACTTAATAACTATATAAATAATATTCTGTCAAAATCAATAATTTAAAATAAAATAAGTTTCAAAAATACTTCCTTGATTACATCACGTGATACACAAACGGTAATACAACAAAGAACGTGCAATGAACAATAATAGATAATGTAATCAATCATAAGTAATGGTGTTTACTACTCTTGGTGATATTAAAGCTTAATTCAATATCATAAGATATGATAATATAACAAATATATATATATATATAGACTACTAATGTGAATAGTTTGTTATTGAAGAATATAATACTACAATTTAATAAACTAAATATCAATACTTACAAGTTAATGAACTAAATATCATTACTTATAAGTTAATAAACTAAATATCAATACTTATAAGTTAATAAACTAAATATCAATACTTACAAGTTAATAAACTAAATATCAATACTTTAGAGTTAATAAACTAAATATCAATACTTACAAATTAATAAACTAAATATCAATATACTTCTATTTTAAGACGGATCCTAGATAACGGTGAATATTTGCCCAACTTTTCCTGCAGGAACCTCTATTAAACTCGAGAAATGCCAACAGAGATGAATTGGTTATGCGGCCGAAGGCTTGTTTAATTACTTAACAGTCATCGGACACGTGATCTCCACATTAATCTAGACCTTCTCAATGATTCTGTTAAGTTTAAAGTACGGCTTATTTTGAAAATTCCAGTTTACTACAATATCGCACACATTATATAAAATGAGCGCAATTGACACAACAATTATAAATTGTAATTTATGATTTTGAGAAAATATTAATAAGTATAAATAATTTAGTTAATCATTTATTTATTGTTTACATTTAGCACAAGTCTTGGCTAATTTATTTTCAACTGCAGTTTCTGTAACGCAACCAAACAAACTTTTGTAAGCCCATCTGGCTTGCCTTATATTCGCGTTGCCTTCGCATTTCAGGTACTCCTCAAACTCGGATTTACTCATGCATTTGGTCTTCCTCCTCAGTTTGTCAGCTTTATCTATACCAGCACACTTCAGTCTATCTCCGATAGCTTTACCGATACCTCCAACTGTGCAGACACATTTTCCCTTGGTGCATTCGTCTTGTTTGAAACAGGCGATCTTGATTGTAAGAGGGACTCGTTTGACCATATTGAATAGCTTGTTTGGTTTTCCTTGTTGTTTGGTTGGTATTTTTTTTTGTTATGAATTAAATAATTATTTAATTTTCCATTTTAATATTTTTAATTTAAAAATAATTAGTAATTAAAATTTTAGAATAATTAATAATTCGTATAATTGGCTCATTAATACATTTTTCATAGTACTAATTTATCCCCGTGCCAATGTTAATAAATATTAATAAATAATGTGTATTGAGCGAAATTGGTACAACAATTTAATTTAATCTACTGTTTCCATAATAATTCACTCGTATAATTCCGTATTTTAATCTGGATGTTTAACTCAAGTAACTATACTTACCTTTAAGATTAATCATTGTGTATAAACTTTTAAACTTTAAATTTGTTTATTCCGGAGTAACGGTTCTAAACTATATTATTTAAGATATATACGCACATACACGCACTCGAATATATATATTTATATATTTATATATGTAATTATAATGTATATGAAAAAACTATATAATGAATTCAATATTATCATGTTTGGTATAATAGTGATTGTTGGATTAATCTGAATCACAACACTCTCCTCATAAAATAAACTAGGATTCTCCAAATAAGCTGTAAGTTAAATTTTAAAGAATCACTGAGAAGGTCTGAGAAGGTTATTTTTATACCATATATGGTATAAAATATCTATATTGAATTTACTTACAAGTAAAGTTAATGTAAACTAACGTTCACATATACAGTTATTACATTATTTATCTATAAACAATGGTTGCCCTAATTACATAAGTAAAATCATCTTTCTTTTATTACAAAATATGCCACAGTTTTAGTGTCTAAATGCATCGGCTATATATCGTAAAATATTGAACATTTCCAACATAACGAACTAAATAGCTAACTGGGAGTATGCATGGTTAACTGGGAGTAGATACTTAGTTATTTATTAAATCCAATTATAATTGGAATTCGTGAACACTAACGGTTTTGTATTAAACAGCAATCGAGTGAATATTATATCATTTCCTCGTCTAGTACATCACACTAATTCACTATATACGATTAAACCGTACAGCGATTGCATCATAATAATTACTCCACTCTATTCGACGATATTAAAAATAATACTTATAAATCATATTTAATATTACATTATTTTAAAACATATTTAATCATAAGAAATATTATAAAGAATATGACAATAGTTACTCATAATTCGCATAAGTTTATAGTTTGTTTAAAATATGAAATTTTTTAGTTATCTTTATTTAATATAATCTATTATAGTATTAATAATTAATAATTATTAATTATCCATTATCATTATAATATAAATTAAAGTATATGTGAACATTTGATATATTATTACAAATGATTTATACAAGTTATATTATTATTGTTTGTATACAATGTTACTTAAATGTTGTAAAATGTTAATAAGTATAAATAATATAGTTAATCATTTATTCATTGTTTACATTTAGCACAAGTCTTGGCTAATTTATTTTCAACTGCAGTTTCAGTAACGCAACCAAACAAACTTTTGTAAGCCCAGCGAGCTTGCCTTATATTCGCGTTGCCTTCGCATTTCAGGTACTCCTCAAACTCAGATTTACTCATGCATTCGGTCTTCCTCCTCAGTTTGTCAGCCTTATTTATACCAGCACACTTCAGTCTATCTCCGATAGCTTTACCGATACCTCCAACTGTGCAGACACATTTTCCCTTGGTGCATTCGTCTTGTTTGAAACAGGCGATCTTGATTGTAAGAGGGACTCGTTTGACCATATTGAATAGCTTGTTTGGTTTTCCTTGTTGTTTGGTTGGTGTTTTGTTTAGTTATGAATTAAATAATTATTTTATTTTCCATTTTAATATTTTTAATTTAAAAATAATTAGTAATTAAAATTTTTGATTTCATTGTAAAGTTGGCGAATTAATAAATTTGTTCTCTTAATAATTATCTCTCATGTCAATATTATATTACATATGATATATTTATAAATAAATGTGAATTGGCACAACAATTTAATTTAATCTACTGTTTCCATAATAATTCACTCGTATAATTCCGTATTTTAATCTGGATGTTTAACTCAAGTAACTGCTTACCTTTGCGATTAATTATACATCATTGTGTATAAACTTTTAAAGTATAAATTTGTTTATTCCGGAGTAACGGTTCTATACTGTATTATTTAAGATGATGGCATCCTATTAACTATTCAACTATATACACACACATTCACATTGCACACCATATACACTACTTTATGTACAATCTATCAATTACAAACCTAACTGAATTAATTCAATAATTACAAACGATAAAATTTACGTTTTTTGCTTGATATTGACATAACTGAAACTCAACTCCCCTTTCATTGCCTAACACCCACTACCGTATCCAACATTCCGGATCCAGCCAATGTGGTGGACTAGCCTCCATCATTGTCCCCACTATTAGCATTACCAAACACACACACACACATCCTGCAATAAACGCAATTGAGCTACCACATCTTGACCTCAGAGTAACACACATGTGTTATGTCTTCTGACCAAACTACTATTGTTTTACCTACCACCAAATACATCTAATGCGCTACTCACTTATGTGGCATACTTAATGACCTAAGAAAGAAAACCATTCGATGATTCTGGTTTATTTGAATATTTTAGCCAACTCAGCAATTTTTATACTACAAACTAAATACTACATACTACACTACACTACACACGACTATACACTACACACGACAAATTACACACTACACACTACACACTACACACTACACACTACACACTACACACTACACACTACACACTACACACTACACACTGCACACTACACACTACACACTACATACTACATACTGCACACTACACACTACACATTACACATTACACACTACACACTACACACTACACACTACACACTACACACTACCCACTACGAACTACACATTACACATTACACATTACGCACTACACACTACACACTACACACTACACACTACACACTACACACTACACATTACACACAACACACTACCCACTACACACTACACACAACACACTACCCACTACACACTACACACTACACAATACACAATACACACTACAAATGTAAAGGGGGTTGAGTTTCAGTTGTGTCAATATCAATCAAAAAACGTCAATTTTATCGTTTGTAATTATTGAATTAATTTAGTTAGGTTTGTTATTGATAGATTGTACATAAAGTAGTGTGTATGGTGTGATATGTGAATGTGTGTGTATATATATAGTTGAATTGAAATCGTTACTCAGGAATAAACAAATTTATACTTTAAAAGTTTATACACAATGACGTATAATTAATCTTAAAGGTAAGTATAGTTACTTGAGTTAAACATCAAGATTAAATTACGCAATTATACGAGTGAATTATTATGGAAACAGTAGATTAAATTAAATTGTTGTGACATTTCACATTTATTTATAAATATGTTTTATGTAATATAATATTGACAAGAGAGGTAATTATTAAGAGAAAACATTTATTAATTCGCCAACTTTACAATGAATTCAAAAAATTTAATTACTAATTATTTTTAAATTAAAAATATTAAAATGGAAAATTAAATAATTATTTAATTCATAACTAAACAAAACACCAACCAAACAACAAGGAAAACCAAACAAGCTATTCAATATGGTCAAACGAGTCCCTCTTACAATCAAGATCGCCTGTTTCAAACAAGACGAATGCACCAAGGGAAAATGTGTCTGCACAGTTGGAGGTATCGGTAAAGCTATCGGAGATAGACTGAAGTGTGCTGGTATAAATAAAGCTGACAAACTGAGGAGGAAGACCGAATGCATGAGTAAATCCGAGTTTGAGGAGTACCTGAAATGCGAAGGCAACGCGAATATAAGGCAAGCCAGATGGGCTTACAAAAGTTTGTTTGGTTGCGTTACAGAAACTGCAGTTGAAAATAAATTAGCCAAGACTTGTGCTAAATGTAAACAATGAATAAATGATTAACTATATTATTTATACTTATTAATATTTTACAACATTTAAGTAACATTGTATGCAAACAATAATAATATAATTTGTAAAAATCCTTTGTAATAATATATCAAATGTTCACATATACTTTAATTTATATAATAATGGATAATTAATAATTATTAATTATTAATACAATAATAGATTATATTAAATAAAAATAACTATAAAAATAAAAATAACTATTCGTTTAATTGAGTTAGTGACCTGTACCAAGCAATATAAGATTGGTGAGTAGATTATTACTACTATTATTGTTCATGTAATTACTTTGGTATTAAAAACATACAATATATTATAATATACTATATTACAAATATTCAACATTATAGTAATAAATAAATAAATTCTAATTTTTCCTCATAATTTATTTATATTTTGTGCTGTTCTATGAATAGCTAGAATTATATGTTTACCTTTTATAATACTTAGTGTCAATGTATCTATAAATAATAAAGTGAAATTATCTTTATCTATTAGTTTATTTATCTGAAGTCTTTTACTTTTGCAACAAATAAGTATATTCTAAATTACGAACATAAGCTAAATGATGAGTTTATGATATTTTCTATTTATTTGTTATAATTGAATGTAACATTTATGCATTCAACGCATTGATCATTATTTTGGAATTAATTTCATATTTTAAACAAACTATAAACTTATGCGAATTATGAGTAACTATTGTCATATTCTTTATAATATTTCTTATGATTAAATATGTTTTAAAATAATGTAATATTAAATATGATTTATAAGTATTATTTTTAATATCGTCGAATAGAGTGGAGTAATTATTATGATGCAATCGCTGTACGGTTTAATCGTATATAGTGAATTAGTGTGATGTATTAGACGAGGAAATGATATAATATCACTCGATTGCTGTTTAATACAAAACCGTTAGTTTTCACGAATTCCAATTATAATTGGATTTAATAAATAACTAAGTATCTACTCCCAGTTAACCATGCATACTCCCAGTTAGCTATTTAGTTCGTTATGTTGGAAATGTTCAATATTTTACGATATATAGCCGATGCATTTAGACACTAAAACTGTGGCATATGTTGTAATAAAAGAAAGATGATTTTACTTATGTAATTAGGGCAACCATTGTTTATAGATAAATAATGTAATAACTGTATATGTGAACGTTAGTTTACATTAACTTTACCTGTAAGTAAATTCAATATAGATATTTTATACCATATATGGTATAAAAATAACCTTCTCAGACCTCTCAGTGATTCTGTAAAATTTAACTTACAGCTTATTTGGAAAATCCTAGTTTATTTTATGAGGAGAGTGTTGTGATTCAGATTAATCCAACAATCACTATTATACCAAACATGATAATATTGAATTCATTATATAGTTTTTTCATATACATTATAATTACATATATAAATATATATATATATATATATATATATATATATATATATATATCGAGTGCGTATATATCTTAAATAATATAGTTTAGAACCATTACTCCGGAATAAACAAATTTAAAGTTTAAAAGTGTATACACAATGATGTATAATTAATCGCAAAGGTAAGTATTGTTACTTGAGTTAAACATCCAGATTAAAATACGGAATTATACGAGTGAATTATTATGGAAACAGTAGATTAAATTAAATTGTTATACCAATTTCGCTCAATACACATTATTTATTAATATTGGCACGGGGATAAATTAGTACTATGAAAAATATATTAATGAGCCAATTATAAGAATTATTAATTATTCTAAAATTTTAATTACTAATTATTTTTAAATTAAAAATATTAAAATGGAAAATTAAATAATTATTTAATTCATAACTAAACAAAACACCAACCAAACAACAAGGAAAACCAAACAAGCTATTCAATATGGTCAAACGAGTCCCTCTTACAATCAAGATCGCCTGTTTCAAACAAGACGAATGCACCAAGGGAAAATGTGTCTGCACAGTTGGAGGTATCGGTAAAGCTATCGGAGATAGACTGAAGTGTGCTGGTATAGATAAAGCTGACAAACTGAGGAGGAAGACCAAATGCATGAGTAAATCCGAGTTTGAGGAGTACCTGAAATGCGAAGGCAACGCGAATATAAGACAAGCCAGATGGGCTTACAAAAGTTTGTTTGGTTGCGTTACAGAAACTGCAGTTGAAAATAAATTAGCCAAGACTTGTGCTAAATGTAAACAATAAATAAATGATTAACTATATTATTTATACTTATTAACATTTTCTCAAAATATAAATTATTAATATTTATAAATAATATTTAAGTTTATCAATTAAGGTTACATGTTATATTAGAATGAATATATTTTAAGTCTACTTATAAGTGTATTATTAAACTAATTAAGTTAATTTAACAATAATATAGCTATGTGTTATATATAAATAGTTAATATAATATTTTACATAGCCAATATCAAATTTGTTCCCTTTTGACTTAAGATTAATTTATCTATATAATGAATATTTGTCTGTATGGAAGCAGGATGTAACATTTATATTAATTGTGATCTAATTATTACCATATCTTTAATATATCCACTAAGCGGATACTTTCAATACTATGCAGTAAGCGGATATGATATTTCTATAAGATATTAATATAGTGTCTATATATATTGACTCCATGTCAAGAGGTGAAAGACATAATAATACAATATAATACATTATAATGCACTATAGTGGATTATAATAACACATTAAAAACAATAAAATACATTAAAACTACATTACACCATAGTATACAACACATTATAACATATTACAATGCATTCTAACACATTATAACATATTATAACATATTATAACATATTATAACATATTATAACATATTATAACATATTATAACATATTATAACATATTATAACATATTATAACATATTATAACATATTATAACATATTATAACATTTTATAACATATTATAACATATTATAACATATGACATATTATAACACATTATAAGTCTAACATAGTTACTACGTTTGATATACTTAATATATATTGATATATATCATACTCCCGGATATCATCAATGGTCACTTAGAATGTATTATTATGTCATGACTGGATTGGTCAATCAGGTAAACTAGTTTAGTATTTAAGTCTCATCGGGATGTATCCAGTTCATGCCGTACAAGTACAACGCAGTCCTAGGTCTGCCGTCTCCACACCTCGTAATAGAATAAGTAATATTAATCTTTTCGTTTCTGTTATTTTGAAGAATAGTCGCGATGATGAGGAGAAGATTTGGTGGTAGTCGGATATTGAGCGAACCGTACAATATGAACTGTACACTGTACAATGTACAGTGTACAGTGTACAGTGTACAGTGTACAGTGTACAGTGTACAGTGTACAGTGTACAGTGTACAGTGTACAGTGTACAGTGTACAGTGTACAGTGTACAGTGTACAGTATACAGTGTACATTTTACAGTGTACAGTAGGGTGGATCACTTTTTTCAGAATTAACTGGCTCACTCAGCATATAAACTTTAAGGCATATAAAAATTAATCATATAATTAAAAAAAAATTATTTGCAATATTAAGTTATCGCCAGAAGTCTGAATTTATCGATTTTTTCAAAATTATAAGTATTTTTAAGAAAAATTTCCCATTACAAATAAATAAATACTTGTTTTCCCTATTATTTCCACCATTTTATTATTCTTTGTTTATGCTATATATTTAAAATATTTTTATTTTTCACAATGAATTTACGCAATAAATCTCTATTTTATACTTTATTTACACCAAGAATGATGAGTAATCGTCAGCTTCCAACATATTTAGACATTTTACAACATTATACATATATATCTGACAATTTAGTACAACAAAGAGACGCAAAAATGCAGACGATTGAAAAAATAATAGAAATCTGGATTTCAGCATCGATCCCAGTGATATCATTGAAATCAATATCTAACAAACTAGATAAATACATTATGATAATTTCAAAATTAAAGAAGTCGGAGCACAAATTGTATTTTTCCAAATCTGTAAATGAACATATTAAAAAGTATAAAATATTATTTGAAATATGTACATGTAAATGCAAACATGATTGCCTTTGTTCTTGAGAACGACAGGTACCTCGATGTGAAAGAATTTTTTTAATAGATAAGAGAAATAATAGACAGATGTTTATTAACATATTTTTTAATATACAATATTATATTTGGTTGATTTGTTTACTTCATATGAATGAGCTGCCTCTTAGAATGATATTCGCAATTCTGGATGGAGAAACAAAAGGCCCTGATTTACATAATGGTCCGATCGGTTTAAATCTTTCTAAATGTGAAGAAGCAGATGTTGCTGGATTTATTCCAATTGAAATTGATCAAATATTCAAAAGATATCTAGAGAATTGTCAAGATTTAGGATCTGATCAGCAATATCTTCGAGATATAGTCTTATCAATCACTTATGGAGGTAATAATTCTCTTAAAAGACCAGTTCACCAGGAAAACTCGGGAATGCATGCTGGTTAACGACAGCAAATAGGATTCTTCGATATTATACGAGTCAAAATAATCCTAAACTTAATCTTGTTTATTTAGTAAGATTTGTTATAAAAGTTTATGCTCGAAATTGGTTCGCGATTAAATATCAACCAAGATTTACAAATGCGCCAAAGCATATATTTAATTTTATAGAAAATATACACGAGTTAGATTGCGAATTAATTAGAGATGAATGTTTTCGGACGATATCTCGCAATTCATTTTTATTACATACAGAATCAATTTTAATTGGAATGCTTTCTGATATCAATCCAAGTGTAAGGATTGAAGCTGTAAAACGTATTTTACAAGCTAGAGTAAATGGTGAAAAAGATGGAATACGATATTTCCGTTTACCAAAAATAGATTTTAATGCGACACATTATTATAATCTCGTTTTATATGTTGATGATTGGCTCGAACCAATTCTAACTCGTAGCTATTCAACAGAAGACCTGAGAACATACACAGTTGAAAATATTGATATATTTGATTTTCCAGATATACCGTGTCATTCCCAGCATGTCGAAAGAACCATAAGACTGGTTTCTGAAACAGCTACCAAATTAGCAGACCCCAAAGAACGTGACCAGAGAATAAGAATGACAATACATTTCAGAAAATGTATGCCACATTTTAATTCTAAACAAGATTTTACAATGTAATTATAATAAAATTATTTAAAGATTCAAAATCCTCTTACATTTTAACTATGCAGTAATATTCTTTTTATATATTTTCTATCTCAATTAAATTGTATGTAATTGTCAATTAGATTGCCTTATAGTTAAGTTATTTCATAGCTACAAATACAATTTATAATTTTGCAATTTTTATTGTAAAAAGTGTAATATATGTTTATGTATACATCTTACTTAATAATTACTCATTAATAATAACTACTGATTTACTATTATTTCTAGGTTTAATATTAATTATTAATGATTATAATTTTTTAAATTCTAGAATTTCTTGGAATATTTTTAATATTCTAATATTAATAAATTATCAATAATACAACTATAAAATATTAAAATTAACTTATATTTACTATTAATATATTCAATGATAGCTAATATTACATAATTATAACTATTAAAAAATAAATCATATTTCGTAAAAATTTACATTGTCGTACATTTCTGCATATAATTTAATAAGTTTTGCTTTTTTTTATTTCAACGATGAATATAGCATTACATATAGTTTATTTTATCGCATAGTAAGTATATTTAAAAAAAAAAATTATTTCTAAATAAAATATTTGGATTATTTGAAATTTCAATTTTTTTCCTGAAAAACACTTATAAATCCAAATTAAATTTAAATTTTTAATATTTTTTTATCATTACCCATTTCATAGGGATCAAATATAACTAATGTTGAATTGCTTATAAATTTAACAATATTTTAAGAAAAAAAAATGCCAAAAATATACAAAAAATTATAAAATTTTTATTTTCCTGGAATTTCTTGGTAACAATTTTTTAAAAAATTATTTAAATATGTTTTTATTTAAATATATATCAGATAAAGCTCATAGTCATTTTTCATTATTAAAAAATCATTATTACCATTCAATTTTATAATTTTAATATTGCTCCTATGCTTTGCATGTTAAATATTGTATCTCTCCCATGTTAAATTTGAATGGGGTGGCGCTCAGTCATAATTTTAAAAAAAAATTAAAATTTATATATATTCATTATAAGTCATATATTTACTATATATAATAGATGAGCCAATAAATAATATTGAAAAAAGTATCAAAGTGATCCACCCTACTGTACAGTATACATTGTACAGTGTACAATGTACGCTGTACAATGTATACTATACATTGTACATTGTACACTGTACAATGTACCGAGTATAGTTTACTGGGTGCAATTTCTGATTATAATCTACTATATACAATGAATATAATAGTGTACACAGTACACTGTACAATACTCACTGTACATGTTACTGGATACAGAATAGTGTGTATACTATACTGTATACACTGTACCGGATATAATGTACTAGATAAAGTAAACAGTTTACAAAGTACAATTTACTTGTTATAGAGTACAGGATAAAGTCCCAATTATTGCATTCTGGGTAATAAAATACATTCTAATCGAATATCTAAATCTCTAAGAGAAAGATTTTCGGTAATTCGAAGTAAATCCAATTTATTATAAATGCAGATAACAAGCATACATTATTTCAATTCTACACTTGAGATTATACCTTTATATCTTTATATTCCGGAATGTCATATTATATTATGAACCTTATAAGGAATGACTTAAAAGGTAAGCCTTGTTTAAGTTC
The DNA here is from genome assembly GCA_964035775.1 of Osedax frankpressi. Lineage (NCBI taxonomy): Eukaryota > Metazoa > Annelida > Polychaeta > Sabellida > Siboglinidae > Osedax > Osedax frankpressi. Next base: position 5,999,341 of record OZ038318.1, read on the forward strand.
ATTTCAAACGATAACTAAATATAACTCAATACATTATGACTTATGCTCGGGTAATCACTTTCATATCTAGTGACTTCTCTTACATATGTCTAAAAGAAAAGAACAATTCATGTAATCATAAACGACGTGAATAATTAATTATGAATTGTTTATCGAATGCTAATATTATACTTACATAAAATGAATACTCCATCATAAAATTATCCTTATTAGATATATTCTAATAACATTAAATTACATAATTACATAATACTAATTACATAATTCGTAATAGAAAGAAGTTTTTGACACTACAATATTAGGTTTAATTGCACTTCCTATTGTTACTATATATTATTAAATGCTATTCTATTTATATCTTAATTTAATAAGCAAAAATCCTATTTACATAGCAGTGCATATCGTTCTATTGTTAAACATTCCCTCTCAAAATGCCAACGAATGCATTTATTCAATTACTCAACACGTCTAATTGATTAATTTTACTATTCTTGTTATCTCATGAACTATCTATAATTACGGTTAATTACCGTAAGCACCGCTAGGTCAGCAGGTATCGTCGAGTGACTCACGTGACACCGCATGATGCTGTTATAATCTGAAAACCACGTGACCCCATCACGGTCACTCACTCATGGGAAAATATGTAAATCATGACGAGTAGCCTTCAACATTGGCATATATTATGCAATAGGGTTTCTAAGGCAGACATAACATTAAATGCAATTACATTTTTGATTTCAGATTTTAAATAAAAATTAAAATAAAACTAATTTAAATTTGTTAAAACAATATAATGTAATTCTTATTTCTCTTGATTGATTGATTCTTTAGATAATCCGTTTACTACTTAATATATATTTATATACCCATGTATATTGCTATATATCGGTATGTAAATCTGTTCTTAGATTTGAACCCTTTATATATCGGTATTATCAGATCGAGTAATGACTGCATAACTTGGATACAAAACTGTACACGAGGCTAAAGTATTCATATATATTTGAAATCGTCCGGAAATAGGATATATTGTTAGAGTAACGTCTACTGGCAACCTATACGGAATAGCTAGACAATATGAATAATAGTAAATACTAATTGGTTATATAATGAATGGCAAATTGTACTACTAAATTACAACACTATAGTGCATTATAATGCACCACTACACCACTACACCACTACACCACTACACTACTACACCACTACACCCCTACACCTCTACACCATTACACCACTACACCATTACACCATTACACCACTACACCACTACACCACTACACCACTACACCACTACACCACTACACCACTACACCACTACACCACTACACCACTACACCACTACACCACTACACCACTACACCACTACACCACTACACCCCTACACCTCTACACCATTACACCACTACACCATTACACCATTACACCACTACACCACTACACCACTACACCACTACACCACTACACCACTACACCACTACACCACTACACCACTACACCATTACACCACTACACCACTACACCACTACACCACTACACCACTACACCACTACACCACTACACCCCTACACCTCTACACCATTACACCACTACACCACTACACCACTACACCACTACACCACTACACCACTACACCACTACACCACTACACCACTACACCACTACACCATTACACCACTACACCACTACACCCCTACACCTCTACACCATTACACCACTACACCTCTACACCATTACACCACTACACCATTACACCATTACACCACTACACCACTACACCACTACACCACTACACCACTACACCACTACACCACTACACCACTACACCACTACACCACTACACCACTACACCACTACACCCCTACACCTCTACACCATTACACCACTACACCACTACACCACTACACCACTACACCACTACACCACTACACCATTACACCATTACACCACTACACCACTACACCACTACACCACTACACCACTACACCACTACACCACTACACCACTACACCACTACACCACTACACCACTACACCTCTACACCATTACACCACTACACCACTACACCACTACACCACTACACCACTACACCACTACACCACTACACCACTACACCATTACACCACTACACCACTACACCACTACACCTCTACACCATTACACCACTACACCACTACACCACTACACCACTACACCCCTACACCACTACACCACTACACCACTACACCACTACACCACTACACCACTACACCACTACACCACTACACCACTACACCACTATAACATAAAAACATTACACCATTAAACCATTACACCACTACACCACTACACCACTACACCACTACACCACTACACCACTACACCACTACACCACTACACCACTACACCAAAACACCACTATAACATAAAACCAATACACCACTATACCACTACACCAATACACCATTACACCACTACACCACAACACCATTACACCACTACACCATTATTATAATTTGACTTTATTTAAAATATCTTAATAATTATTCCAGCCTCTTAAATTATTTTTTATGTGTGCAAAATTTACTATATTTATTTTTCAATATATAATACAATAAATAATGTTCTATTCTTGAAATTTTCTTATAATAATAACGTATCTGATTTTACTTGGTAACAGTTTCTGACCAGACTGATCAACACATTAATCATCACATTTATATAACTGACTAACGCTAGTCTTTACATATATTTATTAACGTGTTCTTCTCCATAGATAGACGTTTAGTTAATTTATGTATTGTAGAAGTCGTTTGAAGATGTATCTCCTTCCTCATGCTCCGGGTAAAACTTAAATCATCTGCGCCGTTAGAATATATATCTGGTATACAACAATGCATTATAGAATTACGTTTATTACGATTGTACAATTAGAACTGTTGCCTACACTTCTAATTCTGCTGACATTGCGATTAAAATAACAAATAACCTAAATAAAAAAGTAAGAAAATGTCTTCTAATAAATGCAATGATTATTATTCCGTTGAAAGATATACGATGAGTTATATAATACCTCTGTTATTAATTAAAAACCGCAGACCATTGCCACGATAATAAAGTGAGAGAGCATATATAAGCTAAATCCACCATATAAAGACTTATAACGACGTTATCGCCACTTCCTTATGTAAATAGAAGCATTAATATGGCTTAATAACAAATTCATTAGTATTAATATAATTAATATGCTAATCGTTCAGATAATAAGCTTATACAATGAAGAATTATGAAATTGATCATAAATCACGAATTATACTAATTTACAATTCTTATCAAAATAACATATATTCACAATTAGAGTATGCGTTCTTACTGTGTTTACAGGTAATAATGCGATAATAGGTTCCATAGGCAGTGCGTGTGTTTCAACAGCAGTCTTTCACTAGACAGTCTGATCACCAGTCAATGCATTTTCTAATTATTGATTAAAATCAAGTTGCCTCCAAATGTGATTGTAGATAAATGCATGCTCACGTGTCAAAACATGCAGATGTGTTGTTTTAGGATTTAAATATTAAATATATTTAGAATAAAGGTGTATACTTTACTAAACGATAAGTTTACAGTAATATCGGATACTGTACGGTATAGAGAATATAGTTGGTTTGCTTCAAATTCGGCAAGCGCTATTTAACTCTATATTTGGATATTACCCTTCAGTCGGTCAGCATCAGTAATATAATTAGAACTGTCGCTAGTAATTGATAGCTGTATAAATAAACACGAAGTTCTCTGATTCCTGCCGTCCAACTGTCTCGAGTCCTATTTCCATCACCGTATAATGTTATTTACCGTATTAGTAAGTTATAACGTAAATACATCTACTGAGTAGCTGATTTACCGTGCGAACAGGAACTCCATCGCTGTGGTGCATTCTAATGGATTGAAATATATTGGTAACATTTAATTAAAATAACAATTACTAAGAAATGTGTATAATTAATTAGTTAATCAAATGATTTACGTCAACTTACAAACTGTAGATGTGATAAATTATATGTTGGCAAGACTGTTTATTAAATTAATTAATGATAATATATATTTCTCTCTCTCTCTCTCTCTCTCTCTCTCTCTCTCTCTCTCTCTCTCTCTCTCTCTCTCTCTCTCTCTCTCTCTCTCTCTCTCTCTCTCTCTCTCTCTCTCTCTCTCTCTCTCTCTCACTCTACCTCTTGTTATCAGCCTTTAAGCTCGTAAATTTCACGTGTGTATATAAATTGGGTAAACGGATTGTGAATAAAAGTGGGCGTGGTTACGAAAGGCGTGGTCTTGAGAGGTGTTTGGTCGTATTGTTACACTACGCTATATACTTCCGTCATTACGTCATCGACGTTACGCAATTCGCACAGCTACGCATCGACGCATAAATACTTTCCCTCATTCGTAACACGATTAAGAGTCTAGTTATATTTACTCCGTATTTGATTTCACTTACAAAGAAAAAATACGATAAATCATATATATGTAGTAGTATATCTAAATATATCAAACCGCAATACATTATATAGACTTAATACGCATCTAGTCGACCATCCGGTCAGAATTTCACACTAGCGTTTTAGGACTTTATAATCCAACACTATCGCCATGTCACGTAAAACGGCCACTACAACCCCACTGACACCTACAGCGCCTCCTACTTATAAACGTCCGTTATTCTACACATTTCTAGTGATAACATTTGCGCCCCTCGTAGTGACCTCGATAACGGGCGAAGGAGCCTCTCAACTCTATTTCCGGCCCCAGCCTAGTTCCCTTACGAAAGTATATGCCGGTCAAGAGACAACTTTGAACTGCGGCGTATCGGATAATACGTTTATCCAACTCTACTGGGAACAGGGGTCACAGGTCAGTGTTATTGAGTTAGAAGCATGTAAGCTACCCCGGGTTCTTTTGATAGATGTAATCGTATCGATTAAGGGTATGTTTATATTTATATACGAATAGAGTGAATTAAGTATCATATATACTATTTAACATGTTAGGAGTTTGTAATCAATCATATATGTATATATAGTGACGGTAGTATAATAAATATTGTGAATGGTGTGCTAATTAATATATCATGCTAATCATATCTAATTTAATCTAAGATAACCGGATGTTATTATTGGTATGACGCATTTCTTTTCACATCAGTCATTACACGCGATACACATTCTCGCGAAACAATACAGACTATACAGATATAATATAGCGATATATCCATTAACGACACTCATCGAAATAACCCCATTAACACTTCGTTGACCTCCTGTTGACCCCACTAACAACAGGGTGCGAAACTAGTGAAAAATGGCGGACGTAGGTATTTCGATAACGGAAACCTGGTGATAACGGACGTGAACCCTAGTTTGGATCGTAGACCTTTTTACTGCATTGCCTTCAACACCAGCAGCGGAAAGACTACTTCTAGCAACTCAGCGAGACTCGACATTATAGGTTAGTTGCCATGGCAATGCGTGGAGGGTAAAGGGTAGAGGGTAAAGATCAGAGGGTAAAGGGCCGATGGTGGAGCGAGATGGATATGGGAGAATGTGAAGCACTGTGATGTATAACTATACGTACAGATAGGTGTGTATGAATATCCAGCATAAGAATTATTAGGAGATCTTATTATAGATTACATACATATTTAGCATCTAATAATAGTCAAAAATAATAAGATACATTCTTATATAATCTAATATATGTATGTTCGTATATATATATATATATATATATATATATATAATAAGATAATCAATTAGACGTCATGTTGTCCTCACATTTTACGACCAATGTGATTATGTGACAGAAGGTAAATGCACTTGCCATCTATTTAATTACAAGTTCTCTGCAACTTCTCACTAATTCTCATCTAACTTGAAATACTAACATTTCCCATATTATTGTTCAATCCTCTGCGGATAGCTTCCATCATACGGCGACACATTTTAGTTATTCATTTAGAATCGTCGTAAACCAGATACATTTGTAGTTTTTTTCTGTGATAAATTATTTATTATTAATTACTATATCTCTCACTCATTCATACATCCTATCTTTCTCCCTCTCCCTCTCCCTCTCCCTCTCCCTCTCCCTCTCCCTCTCCCTCTCCCTCTCCCTCTCCCTCTCCCTCTCCCTCTCCCTCTCCCTCTCCCTCTCCCTCTCCCTCTCCCTCTCCTCTCCCTCTCCCTCTCCCTCTCCCTCTCCCTCTCCCTCTCCCTCTCCCTCTCCCTCTCCCTCTCCCTCTCCCTCTCCCTCTCCCTCTCCCTCTCCCTCTCCCTCTCCCTCTCCCTCTCCCTCTCCCTCTCCCTCTCCCTCTCCCTCTCCCTCCTACTTTATAAATCATGACTAAATCGTATTATCGTGAGATTCACATATGTCTACTATGTAACACGTTAATGCATGCGATAAACAATAAAGTCATATTTTGATACAAAGCCTATTGTGGTTTAACATATTGTGGTTTGACATAAGCGTCTAATAACTAAAAATGATATTTTTTTCCTAATCCTATAATTTGAAATCATAATTTGTATTGCAAATAAGTTTAGACCTCCTTATATTGGACACATTATGTACGAGAACGACGAGATTCAATAATCTCGATCAATCCATTCAAACCTAGTCGTAATTGAATCCACCAAGTTCTCCATTCACTTAAAAAA
>OZ038318.1:6009166-6129557 GCA_964035775.1 Osedax frankpressi
AGAGAGAGAGAGAGAGAGAGAGAGAGAGAAAGAGAGAGAGAGAGAGAGAGAGATAGAGAGAGAGAGGAATATGAACTAGTTATTGGATCATTAAGAATACACACTATCAATACAAAAACAGAATTTGAATCGAATAAACAGAAGACGATTCCGATCTGAAAGATTTGGCAAGGCATTAAAGAGATGTGTGATAAATAAATAAATAAATAAATGTAAATATTCTGTTTGAATAGAAGGTTCTAGACTCCTAGACTATCAGTTTTGGTACCAATATATATATATGTCTAAATTAAAATGATAAATTATATGTATAACAATATAAACGACCGAAGAGCTTTTCTTAGAAAGTCTCAATTGAATAATTTCGTATTTCCAATCCATACAGTGTATGCATTTATAATCGAAATATAGAATACACACTTTACACACTATAGAAAGTATAGAGTAGAGATAGACTAGACAGTCCACTCCGTGCGTAACATTAGTTATTCCCTGGCATGTCCTTGTCGTGTCCTTGTCGTGTCCTTGTCGTGTCCTTGTCGTGTCCTTGTCGTGTCCTTGTCATGTCCCTATCACCAGTCTCGCGTATCAGTAAACAGGACAATGGGGGGTACCAAGCATTTATGCCTCTACCAGTGTCCTTTGTAAAATATATCAGCGGACTGGCAGTTGCGATCTTTGTTCCAAAAGGCGTCGATATCGGCGATCTCTACGCGGTGTCTGTTATCTAGGGCATATTTACAGATGCGACAACCCCTGGGCCGAGATTGCACGTTACCGCACGTCCACCGTCCGTCCAGTTTCCAGGCGTGGTAGGAATTGAAGAGGGCGTCGTCCGCGGCCACTGAGAGCATGTGTTTGGCGAGTTTTGCCGGAGCTGTGGGCGTGGTTTGGGTGTATAGTGGGCGTGGTTTGGGTGTATAGTGGGCGTGGCATAACCGGGTATTGTGGGTACACCGTTATGTAGTTAAATTATGCACTGGAATGTAGGAAAACGTGTTCGTCTTTCTCGTGATGACTATTTATCATTATGTTGTCTTACTATATTATTAGTATTGGCCTAAAACGGTCTTATTGTATTATTATGCGCTTGACCGTCGGTTAGAGTGGCACGGGGAGGCGGCGAAGAGACGAAACTAACAGGCGAAGTCTCGGACGTCGATGAAAGAGTGAGGGGGCAGTATATCGGTGTAGTTGACCAGTCCGCTGACCACCGGAATCACGTTCAACGACATGATGCGAAACAACTTCTCGGTGGCGTAACCCGTACAAAACGTATTCTCAAAAGACATGTAGAACTGCCGGACACGGTGGTGGTAAGGTGGCGTGGCAGTGGGGTACGACTAGCGGAAGCTGGGGAGTATGCGAGATAGGGGTAGCGAAGGACGTTATCCGGTCGAGATGGGTCAAGAGTGTCAAGAGGAGGTTGCTGAGGTATTTACTTCGCAAGTATAATTAGGTACTCCTGTTAGATCATCTTTCACATAAGTGGACGTATTTAAACGCATCTCGGTTAACACCGTTAGAAATAGAAAATAGTTAAGGTATCCTGTATCATAATGTAGGTAGGGTAACTCAAAGTAGATTAGCTATACCGATATGGATATTGGAATGAGTAGGTGGAAGTGACTAGGTTGTAGGTATATGTGCATTAATACAAAATTATGGCATGGTTAAGGAGTTATGACAGGTCTATAAAATTATGGCGTATCTAAATAGTTATGATATAACTACAAAATTACGATAAATCTAAATTCTTATGGTATGATTAAAGAAATATGGTATGGCTAAAGAAATATGGTATGACTAAAGAAGTCTGGTATGACTAAATAGTTATGGTATGACTAAATAGTTATGGTATGACTAAATAGTTATGGTATGACTAAAGCGTTATGGTATGACTAAAGAGTTATAGTATGACTGAAAAATTATGGTATGACTAAATATATATAGTATATCTAAATAGTTATGGTATGACTAAAGAACTATGGTATGGTTAAAGAGTTATGGTATGATTAAAGAGCTATGGTATGACTAGAGAACTATGCTATGAATAAAGAACTATGGTATGACTAAATAGTTATGGTATGACTAAAGAACTATGGTACGACTAAAGAACTATGGTATGACTAAATAGTTATAGTATGACTAAAGAACTATGGTATGACTAAAGAACTATGGTATGACTAAAGAGATATAGTATGACTGAAGAACTATGGTATGACTAAATAACTATGGTATGACTAAAGAACTATAGTATGACTGAAGAACTATGGTATGATTAAAGAGCTATGACATACTCACCCTATAGTTATTATTGAGAACTACTTGATCGCAATAGTTTCCTTTCGAGCGAGGGCAAGAAAAACCTCCGCCACACCCATACTTGTGGACCTCTATGTGTTTAGCCAGTTCAGATATGTAGCGCTGTAAAGGCGTAAGTACGATTGGCCGAATGTTGAAGCAATCGTATTGCCATAGTAACGACGTAGTTAGTCGCACGTCGTATACCAAACTACGCGAAGGCGTAAGTGTATGTAAGGGGGTACCACGTGCACGGACGAACCTCTCTTTTGCTAGACACCCTGCAGTTGCCAACAAACCAAGCCGCCTGGTGGGTCTTGTTCGCATTGAAGTTATGCGGGGGCGTGGTCGGCGAGGTGGGCGTGGTCTGCGCGCAATAACCATAGCTCCACATAAACGTGGAGTCCCGGCGGTACGACATTGTCAGGTTGAAGAAGTGTTTGTACTTCTGTGGCGTTGTTTTTGGCGGGTAGCAGTTACGACCGGTGTGAGTTATGGAATAGTTTGGTTATGGGTGCGGTTAAATGGAAGCCACTATGGGCAGGCGAGTAGGCGTGGTTACGAACGCTATGGGGTTTTACTATGGGAGATTTTATGATACGATATTATTAAATTAACCCTAGAAGTGTAATGTTATTTGTGGGGTGACGTTATGGATTGGCTGATGATTTGGGTAGGGTGGGGTTATTGGTAGGGTGGGGAGAAGGTTAGGAGAGGTTATGGATGGGGAGAGATTGTGTAATCAGCAAGTGTAGGATATAGTTATAGAGTGTTAGGCAGATAAGAAATAGGGCTAACGGTGATACTTAAATAATATTATAGGGAAGTTATAAGTTAGTCGATTATAAAGATGGGATGAGGGTTATGCGCGGGTTAAGGAATTTATAGAATGGCAAATGAATTGAAATTTGCTCATGGCGAGGAGTTTGCTTCGTGTACAGTACGCCGCGAGGTGTGAGCTGTTACCTGGGTGTTTACGTATGTGTGTATGGGGCTCTCCTGGATAGAAAACACCCACTTCTGAAACGCTGGGCGTGGCTTCTCGCCCCAACCGTTCCGCATGTGAACCATGACGAGGTCAGCTTCCGGTAAAGAAGCTTGATCGTACGTGAAACGACACACCGCCTGCATGTCCGGACATGAGGCCAGCGACTGTATACGGTGACGTCATTGGTTTAGTAGTCGGTGGTATCAACAGCGCACCCGTTGTAGTTATTGGTGAAGTAGCGATGTTAACGATGCCTTGTAATTCATATGTAACGGTGCCACGCACGAAGGAGAGATAGTACCATTAGAAACTGTAATAGTAAACTGTAATGGAAACTGTAATGGTAATCGCAAGCACCACCTCCACCACTGCAAACATTACCGCAAACATTACCGCAAACATTACCGCAAACATTACCGCAAACATTACCGCAAACATTACCGCAAACATTACCGCAAACATTACCGCAAACATTACCGCGAATACCACGTAAGCAGAACTAACATATACACCACCGTTATCAACGGACCTTGTGTTACCACATAAGCTAGCACCACTACCATTACCGCCATTAGATATCTAGAATGCATACTGGTCAGAAAATAATACTACACCGTACATTAACATTAGACCATTCACTAACAAATCTTCTACATGTCCAAACCGTTTACCACATCTAAAGTAACCTTAAATTCTAACTTCAGCCAAATTAAATTATACTCCAACATACGCTAAAGACCTTTCTTTGAACTGAACGGCATATTATTAATTAAATAATACTGAATATAGAAAACAATTTGTTAATGATAACTATGCCAAGAAATGCTTATTATAATTGACTTGACCATATTATACACTACCCTGCAATCACATAAGTTATAATTAATAACTACAATGCTCTAAATTAAACTTACAAAATAATAAATACCAACCGACCCTCATACCACTGAAATTAAAACCTGGAAGAACAAAACACTTTATGTCAGACACTAACTGAATTTAGTAACGCTTTCAAAAATGTTAACGATGCTAAAACAATCAAGTACTAGAAAAGCATTCGAATACAATAACACTGTATTACGAATACAATAACACTGTATTACGAATACAATAACACTGTATTACGAATACAATAACATTGTATTACGAATACAATAACACTGTATTACGAATACAATAACACTGTATTACGAATACAATAACACTGTATTACGAATACAATAACACTGTATTACGAATACAATAACACTGTATTACGAATGTAAACAAAACTTCTAATGAACATAGAAGAAGGTGCTTTCACTTATATTCTTGACACAGTTTATTATCAACTTGGCTGTTACAATAGTTGACATTACCGAATACTGACTTAGCCCTTTAGATAGTACCAACGCTGTCTAAATGTCTAAAAGGTGGAGGTGATATTTTGCTTAATAAAACTGATTTAAAAATCATCTTTTCAAACAAAATGCAATCCTCAACATACGATATTATATTTCTCAAAATTCTCTGTAATAAATATCTTTTTAATAATATACCGACTTCTAGGTAATGATCCACTAACACAATCACAACCGCCGTCATTAGAATCCATACCACCAGTACCATCCCAACCACCATCACAACCACAATCACCAATATAATTAACACCGCGAACGTCATTACTACCATACCAGTAATACCAAAACCACCACCAGTATTTCCGCTTTAGTTTAGACCCGTATACATCTAACCAAATTAAGCATTTCCCAAGCAACAGATCCGAAGTATTTAGTATAGAAGAGAACGGTGATTGGCTTTCCGGCTCGACCGGGGAACAACAAGTCTCGTTTAATGGCAGTACCGTTAGCATAAGACGCATTGGTCCGAGACGAGAGTGAATTATTTAATTTCATCGGCCACGGATCCTTCGGCGTAGTGGTGGGCGTGGTCGTAGTGGTGGGCGTGGTCGTAGTGGTGGGCGTGGTCGTAGTGGTCGGCGTGGTCGTAGTGGACGGAGGGACGTACGGTACGTGGGTCATACTGTATAGCCTGTAGGTGTGGCGACAGTGAACTCGCTCCCACCACGTTGAACCATTTCCTCCGCAGTTTGCCTTCACGCTCGTGGTCTGTGTGTCGGTGTAATCAACGTAGAGGTCACACATCGAGAGTAATTCTTAAACCCGATAAAGAAATTCAGAGTCTAATTCACTAATTGACTAATTCAGAGTCTTTTAATATATCATTATTACTATATTTTAAATTCGGTTATTACCGTGATTACCATATATGTGCATTTTTTTAATAACGTATATACTTATTATTAATGTACGTATTAAGTGACTTAATTAAGGAACAATGTTTAACTAATACATAACTATGCTTTTAGATATAATTACCATCTTAAAAACCATCCCCCTCTTAAATACTATATCTCCCTCTTAAACACTCTATCTCCCTCTTAAACACTCTATCTCCCTCTTAAACACTCTCTCTCCCGCTTAAACATTCTCTCACTCGGTCACACTCTCCCTCTCCCCCTCTCTCATATCTCTCACCCACTCCTTTTCTCACCCTCTCACTATCTCACTATCTCACTCTCTCACTATCTCATACTCTCACGATATCATCCTCTCTCCCTCTCACCCACTCATCCTCTCACCCTCTCACTATCTCACTCTCTCACTATATCATCCTCTCATACTCTCACTCACTGACCCTCTCACCCACTCACCCTCTCTAGACACATAGTTCCTTGAAAATATACTTTATAAATTTACATCATTCTAGTTGATAATATTAATACAAATTTATATCTAAACAAATTGATAATAGTATCGATTATATAATGGAATTCATTATTCAATAATATACATAATATGCAATTAAACATTCCCATTCGAGGTAAGGGAATCAAACCTGCAGCGTAAATATTTGAAAGTTATCTTTATATCCGAGCAGTAAATATATTCCGCAGGCAATGATAAATACTCCAATGATTCCAAATCTGAAGAGGAAAGAAAGTTAGTTAGTGTGTATTTTGAAGAGAGATTTTTGATTATATTCCTATGGCTTTTAAATGTAAATAAATCATCAAAGGCTAAAGTAGAGACTGACAAGTCATTAGATTTATTTTATGACATGGTAATCAAATTAACCTTAGATATATAGAAGATAAGAATTAATTTACAGGTTATTGAAAAAACCAGAATATCTATTGTATTAAATACAATATCTATTATATTTAATAATATGTTTATATATATACACATTTTTTTAATTTCGTTAAATACTGCAACATCAAAAACATTTATTTTATCATACACTTCCAATTCTATATCAGGTTTTAGATCACAAGTTGGAATATAATCTGTTTGATATTTACAGGTTAGATCATAAAATATATCACTATGTTTATATTGTTTATATTATATTGTTTTTTCGCATCAAAGTGAGTTGAATAGTTGATTATATAAATAGAAGATGATGTCGATGCTATATGAATACATCTTGTATCTGTCGAACCACTACATAACTGTAACGACCGGATGAGTTCCATTAAAGTAGTTCCAACCGCGACAATGTAATGTTGAATATTCAGAAATCAATGTTATGATAGCATAAAGGTTTTTAAAAAATGTTATGGTTTTAAAAACTCGTAATGAATAATCAATTATTTAATAAGACCATCGATAAGACCATTCCTTATAGCTAAATGCATTATTATTATCATTTTTGATGATATAGCTAGGATTTCATCAATCATTATGATGGCTTTTCTGATCTGATACTTGACTGCATATACTTGAAAGTATATCTGGGACAAGATAAGATATTGGCTTATTTTCTGTAATATAAATATGAGGTGAGATCATTATCTTGAGTACCAGATAGGAATTCGGAGATGACAATATTTTTACAATCATTCTCAGTTATCTGATTCGCTTTTCCGATGGTTTAGATATAGGCTTCTTTTTTTGGTAGAGTTGGACGATACTTAATACACCAATTCTGCTGTTGGAGTAAACACATTTAGTTTCGATATGTTCAGGTTTGATAGTTGTAAACCCGAAGAAGTTCTTTATTCTTGTACCATCGTGGTCCTTTTCCTCTCTTGCCGAAGATATATTATCTGATAGCGAAGGATACAGATAGCTCTTTGGAAATGTAATATCGTGGTACTGCTATATACCTGAATCCACAATTATATCCATCGTATATGGTAAGTCTGAGGATAGTCGATTTATAACTGTAAGCTAGATGCGTATTCCTATTCCTTTTACTGCTTTTCAAGATATATAGATTTGTAGAACAATAACCATCATGTTGAATGAAAGTCCCCCATTGAGAATAATAGGATATCTTATTTGTATGGGATATAAACTATAGCAATGTCAATCGCGTCTCTGTTCGGTAATGCTAAATAATCGTCGTCTACTCCGCTAAGTTGGTCGTAATAGTCGAGTCATCTCCTCGAGATATTGTTTGAATTTTACCATGTAGAGTATTAAAGCTCGATGATAACATACTATCGTATATTGAGTATAATGAGTATGATGAGTATATTGAGTAGAATGAGTATAATGAGTATAATGAGTATATTGAGTATATTGAGTAGAATGAGTATATTGAGTACAATGAGTATATTGATTATAATGAGTATAATGATATGAATGTTTTGCTCATGTTTAATTTCGAAGATTTGGTTGATTTGCGTAGATTCGGCAAACAATTAAAGGTTAAAACTGATAATTTCATATTTTTTGTTAATAACATCACCGTACATTTATTTCTACATTTAGTGTTTCTAACAAATAATGCCTACATTATTTTGTAGTATGTTTACATTGTACAACATATTTTGGTATTCTATAAACGTATGTGAAACTATATCTACTCGAGTGATTTTACAACACTCTTACACATCTAAATTTGATGGGAAGCCTAATTTGGAGATAACCGTTTAGTACAGATAGTCGACGACGCCATGTTGCAGGGTCTAACCGAGTAGTTCAAAGGTAGGCGGAGAACGACGTCGCGACTTCAGATCTATGAGAAACATGGTTTAACTATTATAATGCGAAAGTTAACTTGAAATTGTATGGGGGTGCTGGGAAATGTGAATATGGCATTGAAAATAGCATGTATTGATATCAAATATGGATTTAATTAAAATAGTTCTGTTATATAAAACCCGATATGGATTACTTAGATTATACGTTTCCTCACGAACACATGAACAATGAACACATGAACAATGAACACATGAACAATGAACACATGAACAATGAACACGTGAACAATGAACACATGAATAATGAATACGTGAACACGTGAACAATGATACTCCAAATATAAATTGTGTAATTTATAAATAATTAATATCACAATAATACTATGACCATATCATTGTTTATTTGGTATGTTACATTATCTCGTATGTTATGTAACTCAGTCATGATATCATTGTCATTATTATCTCATAGTCATTATTATCTCAGTCATTATTATCTCATAGTCATTATTATCTCAGTCATTATTATCTCATAGTCATTATTATCTCATAGTCATTATTATCTCATAGTCATTATTATCTCAGTCATTATTATCTCATAGTCATTATTATCTCAGTCATTATTATCTCATAGTCATTATTATCTCATAGTCATTATTATCTCAGTCATTATTATCTCATAGTCATTATTATCTCATAGTCATTATTATCTCAGTCATTATTATCTCATAGTCATTATTATCTCAGTCATTATTATCTCATAGTCATTATTATCTCAGTCATTATTATCTCATAGTCATTATTATCTCAGTCATTATTATCTCATAGTCATTATTATCTCAGTCATTATTATCTCATAGTCATTATTATCTCAGTCATTATTATCTCATAGTCATTATTATCTCAGTCATTATTATCTCATAGTCATTATTATCTCAGTCATTATTATTTCATAGTCATTATTATCTCAGTCATTATTATCTCATAGTCATTATTATCTCAGTCATTATTATCTCATAGTCATTATTATCTCAGTCATTATTATCTCATAGTCATTATTATCTCAGTCATTATTATCTCATAGTCATTATTATCTCATAGTCATTATTATCTCAGTCATTATTATCTCATAGTCATTATTATCTCAGTCATTATTATCTCATAGTCATTATTATCTCATAGTCATTATTATCTCATAGTCATTATTATCTCAGTCATTATTATCTCATAGTCATTATTATCTCAGTCATTATTATCTCATAGTCATTATTATCTCATAGTCATTATTATCTCAGTCATTATTATCTCATAGTCATTATTATCTCATAGTCATTATTATCTCAGTCATTATTATCTCATAGTCATTATTATCTCAGTCATTATTATCTCATAGTCATTATTATCTCAGTCATTATTATCTCATAGTCATTATTATCTCAGTCATTATTATCTCATAGTCATTATTATCTCAGTCATTATTATCTCATAGTCATTATTATCTCAGTCATTATTATCTCATAGTCATTATTATCTCAGTCATTATTATCTCATAGTCATTATTATCTCAGTCATTATTATTTCATAGTCATTATTATCTCAGTCATTATTATCTCATAGTCATTATTATCTCAGTCATTATTATCTCATAGTCATTATTATCTCAGTCATTATTATCTCATAGTCATTATTATCTCAGTCATTATTATCTCATAGTCATTATTATCTCATAGTCATTATTATCTCAGTCATTATTATCTCATAGTCATTATTATCTCAGTCATTATTATCTCATAGTCATTATTATATCAGTCATTATTATCTCATAGTCATTATTATCTCAGTCATTATTATCTCATAGTCATTATTATCTCAGTAATTATTATCTCATAGTCATTATTATCTCAGTCATTATTATCTCATAGTCATTATTATCTCAGTCATTATTATCTCATAGTCATTATTATCTCAGTCATTATTATCTCATAGTCATTATTATCTCAGTCATTATTATCTCATAGTCATTATTATCTCAGTCATTATTATCTCATAGTCATTATTATCTCATAGTCATTATTATCTCAGTCATTATTATCTCATAGTCATTATTATCTCAGTCATTATTATCTCATAATCATTATTATCTCAGTCATTATTATCTCATAGTCATTATTATCTCAGTCATTATTATCTCATAATCATTATTATCTCATAATCATTATTATCTCATAGTCATTATTATCTCAGTCATTATTATCTCATAGTCATTATTATCTCAGTCATTATTATCTCAGTCATTATCTCAGTCATTATTATCTCATAGTCATTATTATCTCATAGTCATTATTATCTCATAGTCATTATTATCTCATAGTCATTATTATCTCATAGTCATTATTATCTCAGTCATTATTATCTCATAGTCATTATTATCTCAGTCATTATTATCTCAGTCATTATTATCTCATAGTCATTATTATCTCATAGTCATTATTATCTCATAGTCATTATTATCTCAGTCATTATTATCTCATAGTCATTATTATCTCAGTCATTATTATCTCATAATCATTATTATCTCATAGTCATTATTATCTCAGTCATTATTATCTCATAGTCATTATTATCTCAGTCATTATTATCTCATAGTCATTATTATCTCATAGTCATTATTATCTCATAGTAATTATTATCTCATAGTCATTATTATCTCATAGTCATTATTATCTCATAGTCATTATTATCTCATAGTCATTATTATCTCATAGTTATTATTATCTCATAGTCATTATTATCTCATAGTCATTATTATCTCATAGTCATTATTATCTCAGTCATTATTATCTCATAGTCATTATTATCTCAGTCATTATTATCTCATAGTCATTATTATCTCATAGTCATTATTATCTCAGTCATTATTATCTCAGTCATTATTATCTCATAGTCATTATTATCTCAGTCATTATTATCTCAGTCATTATTATCTCAGTCATTATTATCTCAGTCATTATTATCTCAGTCATTATTATCTCATAGTCATTATTATCTCATAGTCATTATTATCTCATAGTCATTATTATCTTATAGTCATTATTATCTCATAGTCATTATTATCTCATAGTCATTATTATTTCATAGTCATTATTATCTCATAGTCATTATTATCTCATAGTCATTATTATAATTATTTATAAGTATTTAATTAAAAGAATGCTCAGTAAGAAAACAATTCTAAGTGATTTTTGGAAGAGACTAAATTTTACGAATTTTACTTGGTTCTTCTTAAAAATATTATAAAATTAGATACATAAAGGTTCATGAGGTTTGATATTAATATGTCATGATATATTATATAACATACTATTTTTAGAATGATTAATTGTTAAAAAAAATATGAAAAATCTTTATATAATGAGGTATCAAATTTGTATTTGCGAAATTCTGAAAAGTAAAATAAAGAATTTTGCTCCGAGAAGAATTTGTCCAGACGATGAGCTGTAGACTCTTCGCTAAGTTATTATTTTAAAAACAGTATTTTATATTGATATATAAAATAGCACGACAATACAATTGGAATAGTTATTTAATATTAACAATGTTATAAACAATATGTACATTTATTTTATTCTAAGAAATTTGTGGTTACAGAAACATATATTATAGTTAATAAATGGTTATTTCGTTATAATAAATTATTAAAGGATATATCTATACTTGAATGTAGTGGTTAATATAATATGATATTTATAGTAATACATTTTTCAAACGATGTTATATAATCTATTCAATTGTATGTATACTAAACTAAGTAAATATGTAGGTAATACATAACTACTTTACATAGATTTATATATTTATATATATTGTGTCAGTAATGATGTTAATATGTGTCAATGTGTGTCAGTAATGATGTTAATGTGTGTCAATGTGTGTCAGTAATGATGTCAATGTGTGTCAGTAATGATGTTAATGTGTGTCAATGTATGTCAGTAATGATGTTAATGTGTGTCAATGTGTGTCAGTAATGATGTCAATGTGTGTCAGTAATGATGTTAACGTGTGTCAGTAATTATGTCAATATGTGTCAATGTGTGTCATTAATGATGCCAATGTGTGTCAGTAATTATGTTAATGTGTGTCAGTAATTATGTCAATGTGTGTCAGTAATGATGTCAATGTGTTACAGTAATGATGTCAATGTGTGTCAGTAATGATGCCAATGTATGTCAGTAATGATGTTAATGTGTGTCAGTAATAATGTCAATGTGTGTCAGTAATGATGTCAATGTGTATCAATGTGTGTCAGTAACGATGTCAATGTATGTCAGTAATGATGCCAATATGTGTCAGTAATGATGTTAATGTGTGTCAATGTGTGTCAGTTTTTAACATATATATATTGGTGTATGATTATGTATGCGTATAGGTATGTGTGTGTGTGTGTGTGTAAACATGTATGTATATGTATATTTATGAATAGTACACATACACAAACACATACACAAACACATACACACATACTAACAGACATATTAATATCGAATTACACGCTAATATTGAATTGCACTCTAACATAGACTCAACAGATCAACTACAGAACTGTTTTACTGTCTTATTGACTTACATAACTGGCTGACAACAAATGACTTACTACTGAACTCTACAAAAACATAACTCATCAATATTTCCACTGCTAAAATAAATACAGAACCCGCATTCCCAAAGATTTTCATAGACATGCAGATTAAAGCATATAACTCGACAAAATATCTTGTAGTCAAATTTGACAACAAATTAAACTTCAACCAACACATTCTCTCACTGAAACAGACAACTACTTGCCATATATACAACTTATATAAACTCCGACCTTACATCAATAAAAACACTGCCATTTTACTTACACATTCGCTAATACTACCTCGACTAAACTATTGCAATACTTTACTCACTGGACAGACTAGACATACTTATTAACAAAAGTATCCGACAAATTTAAAAACTCAAACAATATGACTACACTACAAGTATTACGGGCTTATGATTACGACTAAACTGGATGACAACTGCTAACTCCATCGACTATAAACTACTAACCATATTAAAAAAACTCAGACATATGACCAACCAAACAACTTAAGACAAGTACAGAATTATGAATACAAAATGCAGAAAACTACGATCTTCTCACCTCATAACCCTCTCACTACCTCCCAAGCCATTAAATTCGGCTGGTAACAAAACTACTCGCCACCTGGCTCCAAACAAATGGAACAACATTCCCAAACACTATTATGCTTAGGTGATTATTCTCACCTAAGCTTCCTGCTTAGGTAAGAATAATCACCTCCCCTATATTTTATTTTATTTTATAACACTTACCTTGTCACACTATAATACTTTTATTTTTTATTTTACTATATCATTCATTTGTATTCGTTAACACATTATAGACATTTATTAATGTGTTAAATTCGTTGTGTAAAATAAATTCTTCACACACACATACACACATATACATACACACACATACACATACATACACACACATACACACACATGCACACATATATACACACATACACAAGCACGCAAACACACACATACACACACGCACACGCATATACACACACTTAAACACACTTACACACACATACACTCACTCACACACACACTCACGCAAACACACACATACACACAGGCACACGCACACACGCATACATACACACGCACGCACGCATACACAAACACATACACACACACACACACACACACACACACACACATATATATATATATATTTATAATATTGTACTAAACTCAAAAACTATTCATAAAATATGTAGATATAGATAAAAACTATATATACGTGCCTATATATACGACTATAGTCGTATATCTAAACTCAGAATGCCCATAATAAATTACATTGGTTGGTTATTATAAGCAAATATATAATTCACGGGCATTATTAATTCACTCATATATAGTATAGTATGAACTGCGTATTCTATACTGGATGGCATATGGTTTACGTATCTATTGAAGATACACGACATGCACAACTTATAATTTATATATATGGTAATTAATACCCT
The DNA here is from genome assembly GCA_964035775.1 of Osedax frankpressi. Classification (NCBI taxonomy): domain Eukaryota; kingdom Metazoa; phylum Annelida; class Polychaeta; order Sabellida; family Siboglinidae; genus Osedax; species Osedax frankpressi. Next base: position 6,023,550 of record OZ038318.1, read on the forward strand.
GTATATACGTCGTATATTATACGGTGATCTAATATACGTGGAGTATACTCTATATTATAATATAGACGGATCTAGTACCTGTAATACCTTGCGTGGCACACATGCGCATTCACGCAGTCTATAAATAGACAATCGATATACAATAATAATACACCCAGCAAACAATCCAGGTCATTTCATGTTTTGCATTGCATAATTTCTTTTATATTATTTTTTTATTTTTGTGGACATCAAAAGGAGTTTACAAAACTATCAAACTAGCAAACTATGTTTGCTGGACAACCTCTTAATAAAAAGAGGTTTAAAAGCGATTTTTTTTGTAATTCGTCGATAGTAAAAAGTATAAATTTACTTCGTCGAATTTATTGGCGTGTAATATTATATATCAACAAGCGCAAGGCATTGCCGATGCGAATATATAATAAATATTAATTTAGGCGGAAACATCGATAAATATAATAATATATATTAGATAACAATTATAAGTAGATTTTAAAGCGATGAATTAGTTTTATAATATACAACGTGCATGTCTCGGGCGTTGATTGGTCAACGCGTTGATTACAATTAAGGCACACCTTTTTTATCCGCAAATCGAAGTCATTGAATATTTTATGTATATAGATGTATATATATTTATACTTATATAAATTACAAATCTATGGATATATAGTAATGTATTTAAATACCAAAAATTACACTAAACCAAATCGAAAACCAATATAATATAACATAAATAAAATGCTCGTATATCAAATATTATAATTACAGTATATGAACATAACCTAACATCACATTTATTCTAATTTATATTTCAAAAAACCATATAATATCGATCCAAAAACCAATCCAATTCTAATTATAACATATAAACATAGCACGGCATCAAATTCATTTCTAAAAAACCCACTCAAAACCATGCCTCATATAATATAGAGTAATATAGAGTAATACAACAAATTATTCATTATCTATTTAGTAAATTAGTGTAGTTGGGTAATCATGCTTTGACCATTAGTATCAAGATATAGCAACCCAGTCAAACCTAAACCCAAACTTATAACCAGATCCAAATCCAATTCCAAACTCAAACATAAACCTACACATTATAATTATTATATATGAACATAGCCTGGGATTATATATTATATTAAAAAACCAACACAGAACCAAACCTAAACCTAAACCTAAACCCAAACCCAAACCAAAATCATATATCCTACATGATGGGAGTTATTAGAATAGTCATTGTCATAGTGCAGATAATATATCCTATTGTCACAATATGGCAGTCCATACAATGCATACATTTAAATTCATATTCAAGTTTACTCTAGCATAGTACCGCATACACCTTCCTATATACGTACATAGAGGTTGATAGTGCAGAGTGATTCATTTAAATACGATAATCATGTTCAAATGTTTACAATCGAAAAAAGTGATTTTAAAACTTTACTACCTATTTACGGTACTAAAATTGGTTTATTGAATATAAATATCTATTTGAAATGTGTAGCTTTATGAATTATATATATGTTGGTTTGTAATTCTAGGGTAGATATTATATATCGTCCGAGTAATTGCGCGTGAGAACGGTTTTTAAAATGTACCACTCACAGATCGATTATTATTAATCTATAGAGACGGTCTGAACTAACTAGATTTCAAGATTAAACCTGCATATAGGTTACACGTTTTGACACAGATGTCAATGTACTTTAATAGTAAATAAATAGTTATATAAATCCTGGTATATATAGAATATACTATAATCAAAACATTTTCACTGTATAAGAAGCCGTTCCCCTAAATTGAGGTGTCTATAAATGATTGTAAATATTAAAATTACGAACATTTGTGTATTATCTTGAAAGCTTGATCTGCGAAGTTAATTACTCCAATTACTCCGAGTGATGAAACAGATGAATCAAATGAACAGAGAAAACGTTTACTGAAAGTTGTAATATTTGTCAGTGAATTCCTAGATTATCCTGGCTAAGAAATATGAGGGTCGACCGGCGAGTAAAGAAATCTAACGATACCACGAGACAGGTGATGATTCGTATATAGGTAATTCACTACTTATAGGTAAGTAGTTTACGTAATTATAATTAAAAGTACAGTATATTTTACCACGTACACGGAGAAGCTTCGCTACTAGAGGATATTACGCGTTGCCCGTTCTACAGTCGGAATGCGTAGAGTATAGTTTACGGTAACCGTATACCAGCGTATGTGATTCTAACGGGAGCTCAATACGATATATTGATATAGAAGAAAACAGACGCGTTCACTGAACCGTGGTGCCTACAACGCCCGCCACACGGTACACATTTTCGTGATTATATATATACCGGATACCACCATATGATTAATAAATAGCTTTACGCGGAGATCTCACTCTTAATGAGTGTTAACATAACGGTCTTAAAATAGGTACGCGTACATGTGTACGAACTTACGAGCGCAGACACGCACGCATACTATCAACACATTTACAAACAATATAACAATTAGATCTACAAACAAACTTAAACTAAATTCCTCGGTATTCTTATAAACTGTTTTTCTTTATACGTTGTGGAATGGCTTTCTATACAAATTACAATAGGTATCAAATCTACATTCTTTTTTCATGGTCTCTCAACAATGGCCTATATTACGTTACTAACATTGCTCAACCCAAATATTAAGTGATCCTTTATTACATCACACATTACATCACACATTACATCACGCATTACATCACGCATTACATCACGCATTACATCACGCATTACATCACGCATTACATCATACATTACATCACACATTACATCACACATTACATCACACATTACATCACACATTACATCACACATTACATCACACATTACATCACACATTACATCACACATTACATCACACATTACATCACACATTACATCACACATTACATCACACATTACATCACACATTACATCACACATTACATCACACATTACATCACACATTACATCACACATTACATAGCATATTATTCATACTATTAACGTACAGCATAATGATAAACTACAGTCTACCGATGGCTAATCTTGTTATTGAACTACAAATGTATTTCTCCAATTTACGAAAAAACTCTATAAACTCTTTCACCAATCTACACGACTACCAATTCCCGTTTACTATTATACCCCCATATCTCTTAACTTACTTGAGTATGTATCGTACCCCCCCCCTTTATTTCTATTATTATCTTCAATGTTACGCATTTATTACAGTTATTATACACGTCTAATTGGACATACAAACCTGTGTTAAATAATACAAAATACAAAAACATCTCTTCTTTATTGCCCCACATTATGGAATAATCTACTATCCAAATTACAATAGGATCTAATAAAAAGATCCACTAAAAGTAATTACTCATTTACTTAAACTCTGAACCCTACAGGTCTGAACTACTCAACATTGCACCCGAATTATGATTTCGCTATAATTTCTCCTAAAAGCACTGACAACTTCTTATTAACTAATATCCTATACACCGAAACATACAATTTCAACCTACTACCACCACTTCAACTCACTCTTGTAAACTCTCACAATACTCCCATTTCTCTTATTCCAATTCAACATATTATTTACCAATCTCATTCATTACACGTATTCATATTACACATACTTTTCACGATATCGTAGATCTCGCAATTACTTAGTTCTTCTAAATTTATTTTCTTTTATACACGTTTGAATAAGAAAATTAACATATAAATATGGGTCTGAATAAATATATCTTACACACACACACACACACACACACACACACACACACACACACACACACACACACACACACACACACACACACACACACACACACACACACACACACACACACACACACACACACACACACACACACACACACACACACACACACACACACACACACACACACACACACACACACACACACACACACACACACACACACACACACACACACACACACACACACACACACACACACACACACACACACACACACACACACACACACACACACACACACACACACACACACACACACACACACACACACACACACACACACACACACACACACACACACACACACACACACACACACACACACACACACACACACACACACACACACACACACACACACACACACACACACATATATATATATATATATATATATATATATATATATATATATATATATATATGTATATATATATATACATTTGGTGAAGCTCAGGTTATATTAGAAACGAATTAGTTATTAAAGTTTTATCGAGGCTATTCTAGTGCACTATTGATTTATATATTTATTTAATGAAAATTAGTTGATGATTTCATTACGTGTCAAAAATACTTATTTTTATTGGATAATATATATTACATGTTCTACTATATGAATATTGAATGTATTCGTTAGTTCATTCACTTAAATTTCTCATACGAAAGGTACGTGTTTGATTTCTGTATGTCATATTTATGTTTAGTTATATTTATATTTAATTATGATTGATATGCCTGTAAAATGTTGATTTCTAGGTATGTTATTCCATGTCTATCATGTCAATATTGTATCTACCAACTCATTGGGTGGGTATGAATAATATTATATAATATTCATAATTTCCTAATATTTAACACGAAATGTTTACCCCAGTTTCAAGTAAAATCCACTCCATCCTACTAATGATAACTGCTGAAATGTTTGACCGATCCAACATGTATTTTTCACACCATTCCACAGTCTACCTCGTATTATAAGGTTTTTACAACTAAATTGCAATTACTTGCAAATAGTTTTAAAGGTTCACCATAAAGCATTTCATGTCACTAATTTCGTGTGACGACTGTCGACTTACAGCTTTGCGAGTATTGGTTAAAACTCCAAATCCTCCTTATGTGTGGCATTTGACTACGTGAGCTTCCATGGGTCGAAGGAAAATATCTGCTTTGCCAATAAGTTGAGTAAGATTATTAATATCGACATATCTGGTTTATAAAATACCTGAATATCTCGTTGACAATGATACTTCAATTGGCTGCGAACCACCTGTTCTATCTGGAGGTGATATCTAATTGTTCTATTCACAGCGCCATTTTATATATATTAATAATCGAGAAATCGCATTAATCGAGATGGACTTAAAAATTGTATTTAAACGACAAAAACAACCTATATAATAAACAGATAAACCGTGTAATGATATGTAACCTATGAGGAGTAAGATATCACGGTATTATAGAGGTGAAGTGATCTATCTAGAAGCCAATTGATTATAGGCATAACATGCATAATTAAAAATAAATACGACTTATAGATATTCATGCAAAAATCAAACACGTATACGTGCGAAATATATACCTTTTGCATGAAGAAATATAAACGAATGAATTAACGAAGACATTAATATATATATATATACAGTAGAATAAGTAATAAATATTATCCAACAAGAATAAGTATTTCTAAATATGAAATCATCCGACGACCTGGATATAATTAAAATAAATAATATTTATTTTAAATATTATTAAATATTATTAAATATCATTAAATAAATATACCCTAGCAAACAATCAAGGTTTTTATACTTTATAAAACATAAGAAACTCCGACGTGCCCTACTTACAAGCGAATCATGATTAAGTATTATTATTATATGTTACATTATTATAGTATTATCCACCTATGATGTCTACTATTAAACCATATAAGAAATAATCACTTTTTGTTATTAATCTCTGTATTTATAAACGGACTATTGTTATTTCCTATATATAAATACAGATGATTAATTTTAAAGCAGGTAGGATATCATATGTCAAAACTCATTACTCATAATATGACAGAGTTATACATTTAGTATACATTTAATACTTGTAGATTATATTACCTGTAGATTATTACTAATAACAATACGTTGTGTTTTAATATTTTGAATCTTAAGGATTCATTTAAATCTAAGGATTCATTTAAATATTGTGTTATTTATTTATTAATTAATATAACTGATTAATGCTCTTTTCAAATTACACTCTTTATCGTATTTAATCAAATTACAACTAGATATATATACTAATATGTTAAATGTATAATATCTATATAAATATATATATATATATATCTAAATATAAAATATTTACAAAAATTACAATAATTTCTTTCATATCTATAAGATTAATATTGGCAAACAATAATAACCATCATATACATTAACAGTTAATATATAGACTATATACAGTTAATATGTAGATTGTACAATTACTATGTAAACTATCTACGATATAAGTTTTAAAGTACATTATCTATGTCTACAGTTTATGCATCAGATGTTTATAGATAAACTAGTGCAGTTTCTACTTTCTCAATGATATGTAGGATATCAATATCTTTGCTGCCATAAATACAAATTTAAAGAGTGTGTTTTTCTACTAGTATTCTTTACTAGAAATTATCTGTGATCTTGGTTATAGATCTTGTAAGAATGTATGAGTATTTTGGCATATATTTGTCATGATATCATGCGATATATTGAAGAGTTAATATATTGTATGCTTTCTAGGCCTTATGATATGTATTATAATACATAATACATAAGTCTCTTGTCAAAAAAGAAAATTGTAGCATTGCCTGTTGTAAATATCAGAATTCGTGAACCATTATCTAAATATCTAAAAGTACACTTTTTAAATACTATCAAAACCAATGAGTAATTTCGCAAGAGTGGAAACAGATGTCTTGGTAATATTTCAACTTTCTGATAAGATGATTGCTGAGTTAGTTACGTTGTCCATCATATATGGTAAGTATTTATTGTTGACAACATTTTATATTTAGATTATATATTTTATATAATCAGAATATTTATATAGATATTATACAGTAATATAGTATATATTTATCTAGTGGCAAGTTTATGAAATATGATACTGAGTATGCTTTGAAAAGAGAAGTTTTAAGATATAAGGCACGTTTACATCTATCGAAATCACGTTGAATCGTCGTCAAATCCGATGACGAAATTTTAAATTATATGTTGATAGATTGGAACAACTAGTGGAACATTATTTTTTCGAATTCCCATGGAAATTAAAATCACCAAAAAAAATTAATTTCACCATAATCTAATCGAAATTAAAGACATAATAATATTAATTTATAAATATTAAATTCAAATATCACATGATTTTATAATTGAAGTTTCTTTTATAATTTCTTTTTAATACACATCTTATCGACTATTATAGTATCCCACAAATATGAATTATCAAAATAGATATAATAAGATCCCAATTCTAAAAACCCAAATAAAACTATTTGGTTTTCTAGATTAAATTTATGAATTCAACTCAAATATGTTTATAAATAATAAAATTGTTAGTGATTTTCAACATTCAAGATTAAATATTTGTTTTATATAATTTCAATTTTAAATTACAATTTCGATATATACTCTTCACCTACTCACAGACATAACACAGACATAACACCCACGTCAAGACTATATCGTTTATAATTATTTGTTGCCAACGATTTCACATGATTTCGTTAAATTTAAACATTCCTATATTTCCTGTATACGTATATCACTTTTTTATTTAATATATATTCTTTTGTAAGATGAATAATTTCTATTTAGATGATATAGTTAAGCTGTGCTTATAAATGATATGGTAATACATAAAATGTATGCACTATAAACTACATATTATATTAAAGTTATGTGTACGGCAATTGCCCTTTCACAATTGCATCATTCACTACGTATCGTATTAAACAGTTATAGTAATTAATAAATAAATAACACAATGTTTAAATGAATCCTTAAGATTCAAAATATTAAAACCCCACATATTGTTATTAGTAATAATCTACAGGTAATATAATCTACAAGTATCAAACACTAAATGTATAACTCCGTCATATTATGAGTAATGAGTTTTGACATATGATATCCTAACTGCTTTAAAATTAATCATCTGTATTTATATATAGGAAATAACAATAGTCCGTTTATAAATACAGAGAGGAATAACAAAAAGTGATTATTTCTTATATGGTTTAATAGTAGACATCATAGGTGGATAATACTATAATAATGTAACATATAATAATAATACTTAATCATGATTCGCTTGTAAGTAGGGCACATCGGAGTTTCTTATGTTCAGGGCCGAGTGCTTCACGGGGCCTAGATGTGCCTGGCAACACCCACCGTCTACGGTAAAACTATTACGGATGAATATGGCGAAACTTGACCTAATTGTGACGCGGTGGTGGAGGTCGTGCGAGAACACTCGAAAGGAGACGGGGGGGGGGGCAGGGTTTCCGCGAACGAAGAGTCGTTTAACGACGTCGTTCGAGCGTATCGTGGTGTCCGGGGGCCAGGAATGATTGGTTTCTAGGTTAATGTACACGGGCGTTTTCGTCGGCGAGACGACGACGACGACGAAGAAGAAGATTGAGGCGAAGGCGACGGGATGGATTCTCTCGGGGTCCGGGTTCTCGCGGTCAAACGAAAGACGCGTAATACACGACGTGGTAGGCGTCGGGGAGGAGTAAACGAAGAGATTTGGCCGCAGAACTTAATGTATGGGAGTAATTTACAATTACGGGGTGCGCGAGGGGTGGAGACATCGAAAGATCTTTCACACGAACACCGGACCCGAAGCCGAGGAAGGTGCGGCTCCGGCGGTGTTAGCCGGATTAACCGAGGATTCCGATTGGTCGCCGACGCCGTCGTCGGGGGCGGTCGGAACTGCGGATACCGACTCGGTATCCGCGACGAAATCGACGTCCTCGGCGGAACCGTCGGCCGTAGGAGGGGGAGGCGGAGCTTTGTGGGATAAGTGGGGCGGGCCTCCGGGATGGCCCACGCCCAACATGTTACCGGCTTCGTCGAAGAAACGCCGAAAAGTGAATTCGTAGAATGCATGTTCCGGTCCATCGATTATGGATGGCTCGCATCTGGGATAGAGAAGGGAGTGGTGAAAGTGGGTATAGTATATGGATGAGATATATTCATATTAATATTTAGGAAGAAGGGTAGATTAATGGGAAGAGAGAGTGTTTGTATTTAAGACGAGGTAATTCTGGTAAGGGTAGGTTTCATGTTTAGGGCATGGTATATATATTGTAGTTATAGGTGATCAAAATTGAATACATACCTCACTTTTTTTAAAGAAACATGGTATATATATATATTGTATATTATATATTGTATATTATATATTTTTTATATATTTTATTTTATTATTCGTAAATAATTACAAATTTTGCATTGCGATGAACAACAATTGATATGAAGATATTAGAAAAGCCCAATATTTATTTTGAACATGAAATGATTGTCATCATACTTTAACATCTAGTCAATATCATTGTCAATAGAGAGACACTACAATCATATGACATCATTAGGTAACATCATAATCAAAGAATTATATTTATGTTAATATTGAGATTTTATAAAAAAAATTCTATATTATAGAATAAAAAGTATAAAGCATTAATAGCATCTGTTTAATAATGTGACTGGGGACAGTTCTTATCCAAAGGGTTCGTATCTTAATGTCATGTGAGTTTTATATAGGGAGACTCTTCACTAAAATATGTTTATAAGTTTTTATATTTCGTTAGTAAAATTAATAATGATTTATTTGCGGCATGGTTAAAATAATAATTTAGCAATCAAATAGAGTTTTGAATGCTTTGCGACTAACGGTTCTACTTGACTCATATCCAGGTCATCAGTGTCGAAATTAGACGTGTCAGTGTCAGATTTGATGGTCTGCGGAAGTTGCAAACATGTTAGAGTTAGGATTAAACTACCCAATCAGGTTCATCCTGCAGTACTCGTGTATTCAGCTACTAGTTCATTTAAAGGTAATTAATGAACTATTTAACGATAGTATTTATATTCTAAAAATATTATAAAAGTCATAGTAGCATAAGAACATAGATGTAAGTCAAATAATGTAGACATAAAAAGAGGAATGCATGTTTGATTTGAATTGTATGGCTATCTATATTTAAATGTAAGATATTGGACAAAATAGCCTAAGAACATCTAGGTTGGCTTTAACAGCATTACTATTACAGCCAACCCAGGCTATGTTCTCCCACCTCGAAACCAACCGGAATATAAGGTGATTTCTGGGAACGCAGGTCCTGAAAATTGATCCCTTTGAAAAACGGGTGGTTTTTGATTTCCCGGGCTCCATCTGGTGGCGATTAAGCGAAGTCAGATTATCGAGTCGAAGATATAAATATTAAACATAAGAGATAATAAAGCTTTCTACGGTAGGCCGGCTATAAAGTAGAAAATAATGATCTTGTAAAAGATAGAGCTGAGTAATGTAATCGTATTCAGGTTATTCGATGTCTGGTCACATTTTGTAAATAGATGGGGAGGAGGAGAGGATGATGATAGATTAATTACTAGAAGACACGGGAGCAGGATACATCGACTGTTGACTAGTTGGCAGATTTGTCCTGGCTTTACTCGGCTTACATGTAAAGTAGGTAGTAGGGAGTAGGGAGTAGTAGGTAAGTAGAAATACAAACACATGCATCCGAGTCTGTTGCCAGCACCGCAGCAAAGACCTAAAATGAGATTAATCGCCGAATCAGCTAATACTGGACAATCGGGAATCTGCAACGTATTCTGCCAGTTGATCACCTGAGGAGTTGAATATGGTCACGGAATAGCCAAACTATTGGCAATGTGGGGTCGATGGGCAATAGTTCACGAGGACTAAGGCATCTTGTGACATATATAGGGTGTATAGTTAATGCGGGAGGATACAGATGCATATACAGGAGGGGCAATGTAAAAGTTTGTTGATATGCATCTACAATAAATAGGTAGACTGATAGTGAAATACATGTAGTTATGGAGTTAGGTAGGTGTAGTTATGGAGTGGGTAGGTGTAGTTATGGAGTTAGGTAGGTGTAGTTATGGAGTTAGGTAGGTGTAGTTATGGAGTGGGTAGGTGTAGTTATGGAGTGGGTAGGTGTAGTTATGGAGTGGGTAGGTTTAGCTATGGAGTTAGGTAGGTGTAGTTATGGATTGGGTAGGTGTAGTTATGGAGTGGGTAGGTGTAGTTATAGAGTTAGGTAGGTGTAGTTATGGAGTGGGTAGGTGTAGTTATGGAGTGGGTAGGTGTAGTTATGGAGTGGGTAGGTGTAGTTATGGAGTGGGTAGGTGTAGTTATGGAGTTAGGTAGGTGTAGTTATGGAGTTAGGTAGGTGTAGTTATGGAGTGGGTAGGTGTAGTTATGGAGTGGGTAGGTGTAGTTATGGAGTGGGTAGGTGTAGTTATGGAGTGGGTAGGTTTAGCTATGGAGTTAGGTAGGTGTAGTTATGGATTGGGTAGGTGTAGTTATGGAGTGGGTAGGTGTAGTTATGGAGTTAGGTAGGTGTAGTTATGGAGTGGGTAGGTGTAGTTATGGAGTGGGTAGGTGTAGTTATGGAGTGGGTAGGTGTAGTTATGGAGTGGGTAGGTGTAGTTATGGAGTGGGTAGGTTTAGTTATGGAGTTAGGTAGGTGTAGTTATGGAGTTAGGTAGGTGTAGTTATGGAGTTAGGTAGGTGTAGTTATGGAGTGGGTAGGTGTAGTTATGGAGTGGGTAGGTGTAGTTATGGAGTTAGGTAGGTGTAGTTATGGAGTGGGTAGGTGTAGTTATGGAGTTAGGTAGGTGTAGTTATGGAGTTAGGTAGGTGTAGTTATGGAGTTAGGTAGGTGTAGTTATGGAGTTAGGTAGGTGTAGTTATGGAGTGGGTAGGTGTAGTTATGGAGTGGGTAGGTGTAGTTATGGAGTGGGTAGGTGTAGTTATGGAGTTAGGTAGGTGTAGTTATGGAGTGGGTAGGTGTAGTTATGGAGTTAGGTAGGTGTAGTTATGGAGTTAGGTAGGTGTAGTTATGGAGTTAGGTAGGTGTAGTTATGGAGTTAGGTAGGTGTAGCTATGGAGTGGGTAGGTGTAGTTATGGAGTTAGGTAGGTGTAGTTATGGAGTTAGGTAGGTGTAGTTATGGAGTGGGTAGGTGTAGTTATGGAGTGGGTAGGTGTAGTTATGGAGTGGGTAGGTGTAGTTATGGAGTGGGTAGGTTTAGCTATGGAGTTAGGTAGGTGTAGTTATGGAGTGGGTAGGTGTAGTTATGGAGTTAGGTAGGTGTAGTTATGGAGTTAGGTAGGTGTAGTTATGGAGTGGGTAGGTGTAGTTATGGAGTGGGTAGGTGTAGTTATGGAGTGGGTAGGTGTAGTTATGGAGTGGGTAGGTTTAGCTATGGAGTTAGGTAGGTGTAGTTATGGATTGGGTAGGTGTAGTTATGGAGTGGGTAGGTGTAGTTATGGAGTTAGGTAGGTGTAGTTATGGAGTGGGTAGGTGTAGTTATGGAGTGGGTAGGTGTAGTTATGGAGTGGGTAGGTGTAGTTATGGAGTGGGTAGGTGTAGTTATGGAGTGGGTAGGTTTAGTTATGGAGTTAGGTAGGTGTAGTTATGGAGTTAGGTAGGTGTAGTTATGGAGTTAGGTAGGTGTAGTTATGGAGTGGGTAGGTGTAGTTATGGAGTGGGTAGGTGTAGTTATGGAGTTAGGTAGGTGTAGTTATGGAGTGGGTAGGTGTAGTTATGGAGTTAGGTAGGTGTAGTTATGGAGTTAGGTAGGTGTAGTTATGGAGTTAGGTAGGTGTAGTTATGGAGTTAGGTAGGTGTAGCTATGGAGTGGGTAGGTGTAGTTATGGAGTGGATATGTGTAGCTATGGAGTGGATAGGTGTAGTTATGGAGTTGGGTAGGTGTAGTTATGGAGTGGGTAGGTGTAGTTATGGAGTGGGTAGGTGTAGTTATGGAGTTAGGTAGGTGTAGTTATGGAGTGGGTAGGTGTAGTTATGGAGTTAGGTAGGTGTAGTTATGGAGTTAGGTAGGTGTAGTTATGGAGTGGGTAGGTGTAGTTATGGAGTGGGTAGGTGTAGCTATGGAGTGGGTATGTGTAGTTATGGAGTGGGTAGGTGTAGTTATGGAGTGGGTAGGTGTAGCTATGGAGTTAGGTAGGTGTAGTTATGGAGTGGGTAGGTGTAGCTATGGAGTGGATAGGTGTAGTTATGGAGTTGGGTATGTGTAGTTATGGAGTGGGTAGGTGTAGTTATGGAGTGGGTAGGTGTAGCTATGGAGTTAGGTAGGTGTAGTTATGGAGTGGGTAGGTGTAGTTATGGAGTGGGTAGGTGTAACTATGGAGTGGGTAGGTGTAGTTATGGAGTGGGTAGGTGAAGCTATGGAGTGGGTAGGTGTAGCTATGGAGTGGGTAGGTGTAGCTATAGAGTGGGTAGGTGTAGTTATGGAGTGGGTAGGTGTAGTTATGGAGTGGGTAGGTGTAGCTATGGAGTGGGTAGGTGTAGCTATGGAGTGGGTAGGTGTAGCTATGGAGTGGGTATGTGTAGCTATGGAGTGGGTAGGTGTAGCTATGGAGTGGGTAGGTGTAGTTATAGAGTGGGTATGTGTAGTTTAGTATGTTGCGGGTTAGAGAGAGTGTTTAGTGGAACACCGTACCTTCATTTGTATTTCTTCCGGTCGATTAGATAGAAACGGAGGCTGACCTACCAGCATTTCATAGAGTATCACTCCAACTGACCACCAGTCGCAGGAAGATGTATAACCTGAGAGTGTTAAGGGTGTATTCGAGTAGACCCAAGTACAGAAGGCGTGTTTATATCAAACAGATATCGATTGCAAATGATGGGGTCAATATTTCAGCAAGGACGAACGTAGACACATAAATAAATATAAGGACAAAGTAAGGAGAAATTACTATAATTAAAAAATGATTCATTATGGATAAAGGTCTAAGATCTTAAATGACATTTTTCTGCAATTTTATATTAAATATATTTTTCTAGGAAAAATATTAATTTTCAATAAATGTAATGAAATTTTTATGATTTTTAAAATATAAATTAATAATTATTTATTATTAAAAATATCTGATGATAAATATTTAATAGGTGTATATTGATTTAATATGCAAAAATATTGCATATATTTGTTTAATAAAACTCCTAGAAATCTATTAAGTTTATATATTGTAATTTTTTTATTATATAAAATATTTAATATATTAGAAAGTTAAAATCAATTTTCAAAAAATGGAATTTACGAAACTCTAATGAAATATTTTATGAAGAAAATAAAAAATTAAACACAATCGCCTTTAACTCACACCTAAATATTACCTCTCTTAAATACACACACACACACACACACACTCACACCCACACGCACACACATACATACAAACACAGACACTTAAATGATTAACAAAATTATTAACCACACTTGTAGATTTATTTTCAAACTCCCTAAACACATCACATTATACAGAAAAAAACTTGAATTTCTAACCTTTAAACACAGATCCATGTACAAAATTCTACAAACAATAATACATACTGCACTCAAAACTGATATCCCTAAATATATGAGCGACTCGATTAAATTAAAACTGAACAATAATCCAAGATCATCCAATAAAAAACTGCTTAAACAAGACATATCAAACAATTTTCCACAACTTTGGAATAAACTACCTATAACTGTTACCAATGAAAATAATACAAATACTTTTAAAAGCAAACTTCACAAATACTTACTTGACCTAGACTGATATAACCTGACACACCCTTATAATATTCCTATGCTACTGAATTATCAAAATGACTTACACTCTACTTTTATCTAATACTATATATATTACTCAATTACAAATATGCCACTACTTATTTCTAAAACCTATATTACGTTACCACTTTTACTACTTACTTCTTACCAACCTTACTACTACTCTTCACCTCCCTTACATACATTTTCTCCCATATGCACAATATGCATTGCATACCTCCCTCACATACAACTTTCCCTCTCACTTCCTTACACATATTACCACAATTATTACCTCGATTATTTATTTATTTGAAAAACGTATTATTTACTATATTAATTTTGTTATATTTCGTTAACTCACCTTCGAACAATGTAAAAATTGGATTTTCGTGAATAAACATATACACATATACACACGCACACACACACTCACATACACACATACACACACACGAAACCAACCACTCTTCACCAGAACTTCGGGGGCAATATAATTTGGAGTCCCAACGAGGCTATGAGCGAGGCAACGTTGATGTCGGAGTTCTCGACGCTGAAGGGGTTTCAAGAGCTCCTTGGGTCGGGAGGAGTTGCACCACGCGGGCAAAGGGTCCATGGAGTCCTGGCGCATGTGATTCCCTGGACGGAGGTGGTATGGTGTTGGTTGGCGGCGAAGAACCGTATTCGGATACTTGTTTTGGAATTTTAATGGCAATGAAATATTATTGCAATCTCATTTTTATATTTAAAGGACCAATTTATGAAAAATTGGAGATGAAAAGGAATCAAAAATCAAAAATATAACTATATTTTTGTAATGGCCCATAGGTTAATTGTCAAAGGTCAAAGTACTACTGTGTAATCTATAAGAATATTTATATAAATATAAAATATAGAAATAACCTTGCTGGTAATATTGAGAA
This sequence comes from Osedax frankpressi, assembly GCA_964035775.1. Taxonomy (NCBI): domain Eukaryota; kingdom Metazoa; phylum Annelida; class Polychaeta; order Sabellida; family Siboglinidae; genus Osedax; species Osedax frankpressi. Next base: position 6,039,158 of record OZ038318.1, read on the forward strand.
TTGTGTGTCCATCTAAAGTAGAGGAGGTATATTTGTGTTATTGACACTAAATCAAACATAAAGATGTATTGTAATCAATATAAGATATACTTTATCAAGATATGTTAATATGTCATTTAAAAATAAGTAAAATTTACTTTTAATGGTTACTTTAAATTATTTTTAAAATACAAATTACTCTTTTGATTTCATTGTTGTTGTTATTGTCTCTTACCTGAAGCCTGTACAAAGTCCAAAATCTGTAAGTTTAATGTGTCCATCGGCTGCTATCAAAATATTATCAGGTTTGATGTCTCTATGAATGAACCCCATCTATATAGAATATAGGATTAGAGTATTAATTACAATAGGTAAGATCAATAATTTTGTGGGTTGGATTTGTAATCTCTTGCCTCCTATATCTTGCCTCCTATCTCTTGCCCTCCTATCTCTTGCCTCCTATCTCTTGCCCTCCTATCTCTTGCCCTCTATCTCTTGCTCTCTATCTCTTGCCTCCTATATCTTGTCCTCCTTCCTTTTCCTCCTATCTATTGCCTCCTATCTCTTGCCCTCCTATCTCTTGCCTCCTATCTCTTGCCCTCCTATCTCTTGCCCTCTATCTCTTGCCCTCTATCTCTTGCCCTCTATCTCTTGCCCTCTATCTCTTGCCCTCCTATCTCTTGACTTCTATATCTTGCCTCCTATCTCTTGCCCTCCTATATCTTGCCCTCCCATCTCTTGCCCTCCTTCCCTTGCCTTCTATCATTTGCCCTCCTCCCCTGCCCTCCCTATCCCTTGCCCTCCCTATCCCTTGCCCTCCCTATCCCTTGCCCTTCTATCCCTTGCCCTCCTTCCCTTGCCCTCCTTACCTTGCCCTCTATCTAATTGCCCTCTATCTCTTGCCTTCCTTCCCTTCCCTTCCCTTCTATCACTTGCCCTTCTATCACTTGCCCTCCCTATCTCTTGCCCTCCTTCCCTTGCCTCCTATCATTTGCCCTCCTCCCCTGCCCTCCCTATCCCTTACCCTCCCTATCCCTTGCCCTCTCTATCCCTTGCCCTCCTATCCCTTGCCCTCCTTCCCTTGCCCTCCCTATCCCTTGCCCTCCTTCCCTTGCCCTCCTTCCCTTGCCCTCCTTCCCTTGCCCTCCTTCCCTTGCTCTCTTTCCCTTGCCATCCTTCCCTTGCCATCCTTCCCTTGCCCTCCCTATCCCTTGCCCTCCTATCCCTTGCCCTCCTTCCCTTGCCCTCCTATCCCTTGCCCTCCTTCCCTTGCCCTCCCTATCCCTTGCCCTCTTTCCCAACTAACGGCATGTACGCTCTCAATTGCGATTACAATCTCTGCAATGTAAAATCGGGCCAATTGTTCGCTGAAAACTCCGAACTTAATGAGTAAGTTCATCATGTCACCTCCGCAGATGTATTCCATTACAAAGTACAAGTACTCGGCATTCTGCGGTGGAATTGAAGTCGCTGCAGTTTAAAATGTTATCGAAATCTAATCGTCGATGTTAATTGTTGTTTATTGTTTAGCCGGTACTGCCTTGCAGTTGAGACAATGTGAAGTGATATGATAATGAGAGAAGTGAGGTAAGGTGAGCTAAGGTGAGATAATGTGAGATAATGAGAGAAGTGAGGAAAGGTGAGATAATGTGTGAAGTGAGGTATGGTGAGCTAAGGTGAGCTAAGGTGAGATAATGAGAGAGGTGAGTTAAGGTGAGCTAAGGTGAGATAATGAGAGAAGTGAGATAAGGTGAGCTAAGGTGAGCTAAGGTGAGATAATGAGACCTAAGGTGAGATAATGAGAGAGGTGAGTTAAGGTGAGCTAAGGTGAGATAATGAGAGAAGTGAGCTAAGGTGAGCTAAGGTGAGATAATGAGAGAAGTGAGGTAAGATGAGCTAAGGTGAGATAATATGAGAAGTGAGGTAAGGTGAGCTAAGGTGAGCTAAAGTGAGATAATGAGACCTAAGGTGAGATAATGAGAGAGGTGAGTTAAGGTGAGCTAAGGTGAGATAATATGAGAAGTGAGGTAAGGTAAGCTAAGGTGAGATAATGAGACCTAAGGTGAGATAATGAGAGAGATGAGAGAGGTGAGTTAAGGTGAGCTAAGGTGAGCTAAGGTGAGATAATGAGAGAAGTGAGTTAAGGTGAGCTAAGGTGAGCTAAAGTGAGACAATGAGAGAAGTGAAGTAAGGTGAGCTAAGGTGAGATAATGAGAGAAGTGAGGTAAGGTGAGCTAAGGTGAGATATTTAGAGAAGTGAGATAAGGTAGGAGTGAGTTATGTGAGGAGTGATGTAATGTGAGTTACTAGTATTAAGTGAGGTAAAGTGAGGGTTACCTGGAAAGAGTAGTAGAGTTTCACAACCCACTCATTACAGGCTTCTGCTAGAATGTCACGTTCAGCTTTAACGTGAGCAACCTGAAGGCACCAAGTTTGATTAGAATAAAGTGTAGAGGTTTTATATTTTAATAGATATCACAAATATTTGAACAGATTTTAAAAATAAATTGAGAAGTTGATAAAATCACTTTTCTAAATATTCTCATCTGGTGCGAGGAAGTTTCCTCGCCTTTTAAAGATAATCTCTACACGCATAGCAACACTCCTTCCCATATCTGAGCCATTACCACCAGAACACTAGTCCTCCACCATTTGAGCTACGAGTCTATTCGCGTAGTCTTGAAGTAAGCCTACGCATGCCACCGCCCTCCACCCTTCCGACGTAAGCCACGCCCCTTGCTCACCTGGTTCCTATTCAGCACGTCGCACTTACGTAGGGTTTTCATAGCGTACAGCCGATTATTGTCCTTCTTTCTCACCAGGGTGACCTCTCCGAAGGCTCCTACTCCCAACTTCTTGATCTTTTTAAACATTTCATTGCGGATTCGCGATCGTGTCAAACGCAAATAGTTTGTCTCTTTTGTCTGAAGGGGTTATGGGGTTTGGGTTATGGGAGAGGGGATGGGGTTATGGGAGATTGGGTTATGGGAGAGGGGATGGGGTTGTGGGAGATTGGGTTATGGGAGAGGGGATGGGGTTGTGGGAGATTGGGTTATGGGAGAGGGGATGGGGTTATGGGAGAAGGAATGGGGTTATGGGAGTGATGGGGTTGTGGGAGAGGGGATGGGGTTGTGGGGTTTGATTTATGGGAGAGGGGATGGGGTTATGTGAGAGGGGATGGGGTTGTGGGAGAGTGGATGGGGTTGTGGGAGAATTGATGGGATTGTGGGAGAGGGGTAGGGGTTATGGGAGAGTGGATGGGGTTGTGGGAGAGGTGAGGGCTGTGAAGGTTTGCCTCTCTAGTCTGAAGTGGTTGGGATTGGTATATCTATTAACAATATTTACATATGCTTTTGATAATCAGTGCTAACATAATACATCTTTCTCATGTCGTTGCAGGTTTTCTCGTCGCAAACCTCTCGAATCTTCTCAAGTTCTATTTCAAGATTGTCGCGACGTGAGAGTCGGGTTTTGTGGGTCTGAAGGAAAATGGTACGGGAAACAAAGGAGAGGCGAGCAGCGAGGGGAGGGGAGGGGAAAGGTTAAACTCGTCTATAAATAGAACATATCGGAGAGTAACCTTGAGTACGTTCTCGATGTGTTGTTCCATGTAGAATTTGTAGGCTTCGTGAGTATAAGGCTGACAATGGTGAAACTCCATTCCATCTGCAAAGGAGTTCGAGTAGTTAATGTACCTATTACAGGAGATAGTAACTAAATTCCTCTGTATAGGAGGAATTGGAGTAAGGTTAAACATATAGTAGCAAGTAGAGATTAATTTCATAATTAATCCAGGATTATAAAGTACTTATACTACGCATGATATTAAGTTTGTATAAATCATAAAGTAAACTAATTTAACCGCGCAGAGTACATAAAGTACATAAAGACATCGAGTACATAAAGTATAGGATTATGAAGTACTTTTATTTCTAGTTTCACTCCTCGCGAATACAGAGTACGCTAACTTCATGGTGAGAGGTACCAACTAAACACAAGTGTTGGGGATTCAACGTCGTCGGAATGTTTGCGCAGAGGTTCCGGAGATGTCCGCACGTCTTGGACATCCTTTAGACGCGAAGGAAATGGATTAGAGAACAATGGATATGCTTATTAACAATAGTTATTAACAATAGTTATTAAAATGTGCAAAGTAATTACAACACCGAGTTGGAGTAGGTTAATGGACATCATAACAGAGGTCTGTATTCGCAGTAGTTGGAGTAATGTGTACAAGTTGGTTCCTCAAATGGGTACAAAGATAAATATTCTATTTTAAACGAGTTTCATTATTGAATATGAGAAAAATCGAAATTGACTTTTATTTTAAAACATTGGTATAGAAAATTAAAATTTCTACTGAATACATTTTATGAATATAGTCTGCAAAATTCAATAATTGTATTTAAGAATTCATTTTAAAACAAAATAGAATTTTGTAAAATGGAAAAAAAATTTTATAATTCGTTAATAATTTTAAAGAATTCAAATTTCTTTTAAACAAACCGATTCCGAAAGGCTGTCGGTCTCGGAGCAAGCATCCGTTGCCGTTGACGCAGACGACGACGACGGAGGATCCAGCGACGAAGGGGCGTGGCTTAGATAGCAGGGTGGAGCCTGCAGTTGCTGCTGGTGATGAGGAGGAGGCTGCACCGGGGGCGGGGAATAGGCGACACCTATCTGCGTGCGTCGAGACATTGCGGAATCGACGGGCGTGGCCAGATAAGACGGGTTCGTAGTCAACGAGGTCATCGCCGAGGGTCTGGCCGGAGGGAACACGGGTACGGGTTGGGGTCGGGCCCGTGAAGCTATTCCACCTGATGGAGAAATATATTTGCTATTAAATCTTTATCTTTTATCTATATTCAACATAGATAACTAAGTATCGATAACAATGTTGTACTAAAGAGGACACTAGTAGACCCAGGGTAGGTACTCACCTGCGGATCCAGGGTATTAGAAAACAGATGACCCTGGGTAGGTACTCACCTGCAGATCCAGGGTAGGGGGGTGGCAAGCGACCAGTGGTATTGGAAGATGCAATAGAGGAGCCTTCAGTAGAGGATGACACAACAGATGCAGGAGAGTCAGACTTGGGATAGGCAGGAATACTATTGGAGGGAGAGGTGGGATAATGGGGAGGTTAGTGAAGAGGTTAGTAAGGAGGTTAGTGAGGAGTTTAGTGAGGAGGTTAGTGAGGAGGTAAGTGAGGAGGTTAGTGAAGAGGTTAGTGAGGAGGTTAGTGAGGAGGGAGAGGAGGATTAGTGAAGATGTTAGTGAGAAGGTTAGTGAGAAGGTTAGTGAGGAGGGAGAGGAAGAATAGAGGGAGAGGAGGTTAGTGAGAAGGTTAGTGAGGAGGTTAGTGAGGATGTAAGTGAGGAGGCTAGTGAGAAGGTTAGTGAGGAGGGAGAGGAATAATAGAGGGAGACGAGGTTAGTGAGAAGGTTAGTGAGGAGGTTAGTGAGGAGGCTAGTGAGAAGGTTAGTGAGGAGGTAAGTGAGGAGGTTAGTGAGGAGGGAGAGGAGGATTAGTGAGGAGGTTAGTGAGGAGGGAGAGGAGGATTAGTGAGGAGGTTAGTGAGAAGGTTAGTGAGGAGGTTAGTGAGGAGGGAGAGGAGGATTAGTGAGGAGGTTAGTGAGAAAGTAGTGAGGAGGTTAGTGAGGAGGTTAGTGAGGAAGTTAGCGAGGAGGTTAGTGAGGAGGTTAGAGAGGAGGCTAGTGAGAAGGTTAGTAGGAGGTAAGTGAGGAGGTAAGTGAGGAGGTAAGTGAGGAGGTAAGTGAGGAGGTAAGTGAGGAGGTAAGTGAGGAGGTAAGTGAGGATGTAAGTGAGGAGGTAAGTGAGGGGGTAAATGAGGAGGTAAGTGAGGAGGTAAGTGAGGAGGTAAGTGAGGAGGTAAGTGAGGAGGTTAGTGAGGAAGTTAGCGAGGAGGTTAGTGAGGAGGTTAGAGAGGAGGCTAGTGAGAAGGTTAGTAGGAGGTAAGTGAGGAGGTAAGTGAGGAGGTAAGTGAGGAGGTAAGTGAGGATGTAAGTGAGGAGGTAAGTGAGGAGGTAAATGAGGAGGTAAGTGAGGAGGTAAGTGAGGAGGTAAGTGAGGAGGTAAGTGAGGAGGTAAGTGAGGAGGTAAGTGAGGAGGTAAGTGAGGAGGTAAGTAAGGAGGTAAATGAGCAGGTTAGTGAGGAGGCTAGTGAGGAGGTTAGTGAGGAGGTAAGTGAGGAGGTAAGTGAGGAGGTAAGTGAGGAGGTAAGTGAGGAGGTTAGTGAGGAGGTAAGTGAGGTGGTAAGTGAGGAGGCTAGTGAGAAGGTTAGTAGGAGGTAAGTGAGGAGGTAAGTGAGGAGGTAAGTGAGGAGGTAAGTGAGGAGGTAAGTGAGGAGGTAAGTGAGGAGGTAAGTGAGGAGGTAAGTGAGGAGGTAAGTGAGGAGGTTAGTGAGGAGGTAAGTGAGGAGGTAAGTGAGGAGGTAAGTGAGGAGGTAAGTGAGGAGGTAAGTAAGGAGGTAAATGAGCAGGTTAGTGAGGAGGCTAGTGAGGAGGTTAGTGAGGAGGTAAGTGAGGAGGTAAGTGAGGAGGTAAGTGAGGAGGTAAGTGAGGAGGTAAGTGAGGAGGTAAGTGAGGAGGTAAGTGAGGAGGTAAGTGAGGAGGTAAGTGAGGAGGTTAGTGAGGAGGTAAGTGAGGAGGTAAGTGAGGAGGTAAGTGAGGAGGTAAGTGAGGAGGTAAGTGAGGAGGTAAGTGAGGAGGTAAGTGAGGATGTAAGTGAGGAGGTAAGTGAGGAGGTAAGTGAGGAGGTAAGTGAGGAGGTAAGTGAGGAGGTAAGTGAGGAGGTAAGTGAGGAGGTAAGTGAGGAGGTAAGTGAGGAGGTAAGTGAGGAGGTTAGTGAGGAGGTAAGTGAGGTGGTAAGTGAGGAGGCTAGTGAGAAGGTTAGTAGGAGGTAAGTGAGGAGGTAAGTGAGGAGGTAAGTGAGGAGGTAAGTGAGGAGGTAAGTGAGGAGGTAAGTGAGGAGGTAAGTGAGGAAGTAAGTGAGGAGGTAAGTGAGGAGGTAAGTGAGGAGGTAAGTGAGGAAGTAAGTGAGGAGGTAAGTGAGGAGGTAAGTGAGGAGGTAAGTGAGGAGGTAAGTGAGGAGGTAAGTGAGGAGGTTAGTGAGGAGGTAAGTGAGGTGGTAAGTGAGGAGGCTAGTGAGAAGGTTAGTAGGAGGTAAGTGAGGAGGTAAGTGAGGAGGTAAGTGAGGAGGTAAGTGAGGAGGTAAGTGAGGAGGTAAGTGAGGAGGTAAGTGAGGAGGTAAGTGAGGAGGTAAGTGAGGAGGTAAGTGAGGAAGTAAGTGAGGAGGTAAGTGAGGAGGTAAGTGAGGAGGTAAGTGAGGAGGTAAGTGAGGAGGTAAGTGAGGAGGTTAGTGAGGAGGTAAGTGAGGAGGTAAGTGAGGAGGTAAGTGAGGAGGTAAGTGAGGAGGTAAGTGAGGAGGTAAGTGAGGAGGTAAGTGAGGAGGTAAGTGAGGAGGTAAGTGAGGAGGTAAGTGAGGAGGTAAGTGAGGAGGTAAGTGAGGAGGTAAGTGAGGAAGTAAGTGAGGAGGTTAGTGAGGAGGTAAGTGAGGAGGTAAGTGAGGAAGTAAGTGAGGAGGTAAGTGAGGAGGTTAGTGAGGAGGTAAGTGAGGAGGTAAGTGAGGAGGTAAGTGAGGAGGTAAGTGAGGAGGTAAGTGAGGAGGTAAGTGAGGAGGTAAGTGAGGAGGTAAGTGAGGAGGTAAGTGAGGATGTAAGTGAGGAGGTAAGTGAGGAGGTAAGTGAGGAGGTAAGTGAGGAGGTAAGTGAGGAGGTAAGTGAGGAGGTAAGTGAGGAGGTAAGTGAGGAGGTAAGTGAGGAGGTAAGTGAGGAGGTAAGTGAGGAGGTAAGTGAGGAGGTAAGTGAGGAGGTAAGTGAGGAGGTAAGTGAGGAGGTAAGTGAGGAGGTAAGTGAGGAGGTAAGTGAGGAGGTTAGTGAGGAGGTAAGTGAGGTGGTAAGTGAGGAGGCTAGTGAGAAGGTTAGTAGGAGGTAAGTGAGGAGGTAAGTGAGGAGGTAAGTGAGGAGGTAAGTGAGGAGGTAAGTGAGGAGGTTAGTGAGGAGGTAAGTGAGGAGGTAAGTGAGGAGGTAAGTGAGGAGGTAAGTGAGGAGGTAAGTGAGGAGGTAAGTGAGGAGGTAAGTGAGGAGGTAAGTGAGGATGTAAGTGAGGAGGTAAGTGAGGAGGTAAGTGAGGAGGTAAGTGAGGAGGTAAGTGAGGAGGTAATTGAGGAGGTAAGTGAGGAGGTAAGTGAGGAGGTTAGTGAGGAGGTTAGTGAGGAGGTAAGTGAGGTGGTAAGTGAGGAGGCTAGTGAGAAGGTTAGTAGGAGGTAAGTGAGGAGGTAAGTGAGGAGGTAAGTGAGGAGGTAAGTGAGGAGGTAAGTGAGGAGGTAAGTGAGGAGGTAAGTGAGGAGGTAAATGAGCAGGTAAGTGAGGATGTAAGTGAGGAGGTAAGTAAGGAGGTAAATGAGCAGGTAAGTGAGGATGTAAGTGAGGAGGTAAGTAAGGAGGTAAATGAGCAGGTTAGTGAGGAGGCTAGTGAGGAGGTTAGTGAGGAGGTAAGTGAGGAGGTAAGTGAGGAGGTAAGTGAGGAGGTAAGTGAGGAGGTAAGTGAGGATATAAGTGAGGAGGCTAGTGAAGAGGTTAGTGAGGAGGTTAGTGAGGAGGTTAGGTGTGTAAGGTGTGTAAGGTGTGTGTAAGGTGTGTAAGGTGTGTAAGGTGTGTAAGGTGTGTAGTGTGTGTAAGGTGTGTAAGGTGTGTAAGGTGTGTAAGGTGTGTAAGGTGTGTATAAGGTGTGTAAGGTGTGTAAGGTGATTAAGGTGTGTAAGGTGTGTAAGGTGTGTAAGGTGTGTAAGGTGTGTAAGGTGTGTAGGGTGTGTAAGGTGTGTGTAAGGAGTGTAAGGTGTGTAAGGTGTATAGTAGTTTAACCACAAGTAGAATAGAGTATCTGTAAGTAGTAACTAACGAATTTACTCTGTAATCATTGGAGTCAGAGAATTGCCACGGTGGAATTCTGTCTATTGGAATAGATTCTCGCCTCTCCTGAAGAGTAATTAGTTGAATAATGATTTAATATGTAAATAAACAATTCATTAACTATTAATGTAATAAATCATGATTTTTATTCTCTATGGCTAAGAAATTAATTAAGAATTAATAATAAGAAGAATAATGAATAATGAACATCTAGAATAATGAATTCGTAAGAAAACCTAATAACAATTAATAATAAGAAATTAATAATCAACAATTATTACACCTGATTAGATAACATCATTAACTCCCTAGCTCGGTCATTCGTACGAAGTCCACTAAATTCATCGGTCATGTGGTTTGCGTCGTCCAATAGATCCTGAGGGATGGAACGAAATAGTATATTTATCTTTACGAAAAATAGACGTTACCTTTGAACTATTGAACCCGAGTTGGGGTCAACGCGGGTGCGCGCAATACACGTTGACAACACTGGGTGTCGCGTCGAGGACCTACGCCGCACTAGCCTGTATGTAAAGATCCTGTTCCTCCCTGGAAATATTGTTATTGTGTGCCATGAGTTCATTTCGCTGTCAAGGAGAAAGAAATCTTATTGTTTGTGTTACGAAAGAAAATGTTGTACGAGTTTAGAATTATTTGAGGTGAAAAACATCGTTATTTAGAACCAAATGAATCATAGATGAAAATAACAATAGCTCAACTATAAAGTACATACTTACCCACCTGCGTAATTATCTTTGACCACACCCATAATGTCTTTGATGTTATAAATATCACTTTTATCAGATTTACACCCATCTCAATTCATCGTCATTTAACACACCTCCGACTACGTTTTTAATTATGTACACTTTATTCTTATCCACCCAATAACTATAACATAAGCACGCCCTCTTTCTAATTTAGCACACCCACCTCTAACAACTGCTAGACCTTGCTTAATGGGGTTTGAGGGTTAGTTAATTTTCTATTGTGTTAAAATTTCAAGTTTTAAAATTGAATAAAAACATTCAAATAATGAATTTTAAAAAGTCAACTCTCAGAAAATATTATTGATTTTTGAAAAAATTATTTCAATTAAACTTTATATTTGGTTAACTTAAAGTTTAACAATTTTTATAATATTAAAACAAAATTAAAGTTTAAAATTCAATGTTTATATTTATATTAAAAGGTCAAGGGGTATGTTTACTTTTACTGTTATTGCATAGGTTATAAAGGTAGAAGCTAGTAAGAGGGATATAAAAAGATCATATCATTTTAAATAAACTTTAAATGTAATTTTCTCAGTATTTTGAATTTGTAGATTAAAAATCCGATATCTTTTTAGTTTACAGTTCGTTTTATATAATATTTTCACAGAATGTTAATTATAGTTATACCTAAAATAAATGTGTTCAACATAATTAGAATTGTTTTTAAAATATTTTATAACAGATTTATAGGAAATTTAACAGGAAATTTGTTGAAACATATTTAAATTTTGTTTACAAATATTTTTGGCCATATTATATTTTTGCAAAATGTTGAATACACAATATTTGTAGATTTGGGTTTCTTTATTACAATAAAATTAATTTCGTAGAAATCCCATAAATATTCAATGAGATAACAGAATTAGCGTAGCAGTAAAATCACTATTCTTTTACATCGGATCCATTCTACCCGCAGATAGCCTTAAACTATAGGAATTCCTGCTAACCACGGGGTAATAACATCCTACGCATTAAACACGCCTTAAAACCCCGCCCATAACCTCGCAATCATGCATAAACGCTACAACCAGTTTTCCTGAACCACGAAACCCTACCGAGCTATAACCGAACCCACCGAGTCCTGGTCACAAACTCCTCGTCGCGAAGCGTAGACCATACTCCACACTCCCTAATCGGTGTTCCCGTTGCAGCCAACACCCTTCCCTACTTACACTCTCCTCGCATTTCATCACCAGTCGATTTCGCTCCTTCATAAACTCTTCCTGTTCTCGGTAATACTCGCGTTTAGCTTGCAAACGTTCCACGCAACTTTGGTTGGCGGGGCGATCAGCGAAAGTTTGATTGACAGGTCGGTCGAGCTGCCTGGCATGTTGTTGTAGTCTTTGCTGTTGTTGCAGTTGTTGTTGTTGTTGTTGTTGGAGTAGTTCCTGTTGAGATTGCTTGACGAGCTGCAGCTGGTGATATTTTTCCTGAATGTCATGTTCGACGGCACTCAATCTTCTCTGGGATACCTGGCAGATGGAAGGAGCTTATAATTATGGTAGGGGCTTATCATATGGAAGGAGCTTACAGTTACGGAGCTTAAATTACTATTAACTAAGACAGGACTACTGGCGTTAATTAATTAACTTTAAGTGATTTGGTGAATGAAATCACAGAATAATTTCAAGATATTGCATCAATCAACATAACAATATGATTCAAAGTTGATTTATCACAATTTATTCATATTTACGCATAACATATAGACACTGATAATTACACAGATAACGGTATATATATATATATATATATATATATATATATATATATATATATATATATATATAATATTATTTGATAAAGTGTAGTGTAGTGAACGTAGGTATAGCAAATACTTATAAATTCTCACAAAGTAAATAGTTTAAAGATAACGATAATAGCTAATTGTAGAACTAACGGAATGGTTGGGATAATCTTGGAGGTAACTTTGTGTGCTGCAAATGTGCGGTAAATACATGTTATTGACATCAATACTAGGCATTGAGGAGTTCTTTTGCGAAGGAAATACACGTTTACGATCTAGGCTCTAAATTTACGATTGAAATCGTCGTCGAGGCTAACTGGTTAAAAGGTTGGGCCGCAGACATTCGGCGTTGTTCCAGCGCGGATACGAATTGGCCGCTGGTCAGCTGACCGGATGGATACGACGGGGGAGCAATCTGCGTTCCTGTACACCGCAAGAGATTGAACTAAACATTGAACTAGGACGGCTTATAGATTGAATTAGATATTGAATTAAAGATTGAATTCGAATAAGACAAATTAAAGATTGAATTAAAGATTGAACTAGAGACAGTTAAAGCACTTAAGAAAACTATTAGAAATTAATGATATTCATCATATTTACAAATTATATAAAGCCCTATTATATTGAAACTACATTTCACTAAATATAATACTTATTTATAAGAGATTTGCATAAATAAATGCAGAAACAATGCATCGTACATTAGTAGTTGCAGAAGTTAATCTAGAATAGATTACAGTCTGGAAACCTGGAGAGATCCGTCTGACCATTTGCTTCACATAGCCGGGTTGGTTCTGGGGTACGGAGTTGAAATTCATGTTTTGATATTACATTTATTTAAGTTTAGTTGTTTTATAAATTGTGAAGTTCACCTTAATGTACGTAACATATACTATTATTACTTGGACGCAACTTTCTATGCCGTATTATGAACGCTAAATAATATGTTATAACCATTGCAATTTTCTCCAGGTAATATAAACTTACATGCAATTGCCTATACTATTTTAATCGTAGAATAAATTGTTATCAAGAATATGTAAAAATGTAATTGAAAAAATACTAAAACAAATTACAATAATGCGAGAGTAAAAACAGTTATATTATTATTATTAGTTAATTAATATACAAACTGGATTGATAAACAGTTAAACAACCGATAAACAGTATTTTACTAATAATTACTGTAGAGCACTTAAAACTGAAATGAATAGAGACAATTTGACAGTTGGTGATTATAACCCTTTGAGGGGCTGACATCTGATCATTCCTCATTTCTTCTGTTTTAAAGATAATAATAGGTAAGAGATAGAAATTGATATAGACTCACGATTAATAAATTATAAAGATATCGATTGATTATAATAATTAAATTGAATAATTAACAAATAAATTACTTATCATCTAATAGGCTATTATCATAAAATTAATAATTAATAACTACTAAACTATTATGATAATTCAATTCAATTAATGAATTAGTTAGATAATTACCTGATGAGGGCTTTTCTCCGTATTCAATTAAATTAATGGCAGCGTCCAAAGAATGATTACCTATTTGTTTTAGCGATCGAATTGCTACTTCCTGTTAGAATGAACAATGGTAGTGATAATTGTTGCTTAAAATAATTATGGATAATTATCAAAGGAAATATCAATTTTGGTATTCAAATATAGATATTGTTATATTAAATAAGATATATAGGATAGGTTTATATTATATTAGCTAATGTCATTATCTCTACTCCTTAACTTAAACTAGGATTTCAATGATGATTTTAAATATCAAATATAAGGAAGAAAACATTAATTAATAATAAAATGGTAGAGTAAATCGACACTTGAATTTTAACCAGAATTTATAAAAAAAATTCAAATAACTGCAAACAAATCTTACATAATAATGTCACACAAAAAGTGTCAAAACTATTACAAAACATAGTTTTTATAATTTTGCGAGTTTATGATTCATTAATAAATTAATCTTAGTTTATAATCATTCATTCGATCTCCTCAACGTATTCATAAATACATCCACAAGAGCATAGATAGTATTGCATTATCAAATGTACTTAGGCCTAATTGAATGATTCACGAGTATCTCCGGCACCATTTCGTGGACTCAGCGCATTTCGCAAACCCAATACATCATTAGCGTTGTGGTTTCCAGGTCTGAATGAATCATCGTTGCCTGAACACGAAGTAATGCCGAGATGACTCATAGGAAGAATGACAGTCGCAAGTAAGGAAATACATAAGAGTGGATAGAAGTAGTAGCAGTTCTATAACATATATTAGATAGAAGTAGTTCTATAACATATATTAGATAGAAGTAGTAGTTCTATAACATATATTAGATAGAAGTAGTTCTATAACATATATTAGATAGAAGTAGTAGTTCTATAACATATATTAGATAGAAGAAGTAGTTCTATAACATATATTAGATAGAAGTAGTAGTTCTATAACATATATTAGATAGAAGAAGTAGTTCTATAACATATATTAGATAGAAGTAGTAGTTCTATAACATATATTAGATAGAAGTAGTAGTTCTATAACATATATTAGATAGAAGTAGTAGTTCTATAACATATATTAGATAGAAGAAGTAGTTCTATAACATATATTAGATAGAAGTAGTAGTTCTATAACATATATTAGATAGAAGAAGTAGTTCTATAACATATATTAGATAGAAGAAGTAGTTCTATAACATATATTAGATAGAAGTAGTAGTTCTATAACATATATTAGATAGAAGTAGTAGTTCTATAACATATATTAGATAGAAGTAGTAGTTCTATAACATATATTAGATAGAAGTAGTAGTTCTATAACATATATTAGATAGAAGAAGTAGTTCTATAACATATATTAGATAGAAGAAGTAGTTCTATAACATATATTAGATAGAAGTAGTAGTTCTATAACATATATTAGATAGAAGTAGTAGTTCTATAACATATATTAGATAGAAGTAGTTCTATAACATATATTAGATAGAAGAAGTAGTTCTATAACATATATTAGATAGAAGTAGTAGTTCTATAACATATATTAGATAGAAGTAGTAGTTCTATAACATATATTAGATAGAAGAAGTAGTTCTATAACATATATTAGATAGAAGAAGTAGTTCTATAACATATATTAGATAGAAGAAGTAGTTCTATAACATATATTAGGTAGAAGTAGTTCTATAACATATATTAGATAGAAGTAGTAGTTCTATAACATATATTAGATAGAAGTAGTAGTTCTATAACATATATTAGATAGAAGAAGTAGTTCTATAACATATATTAGATAGAAGAAGTAGTTCTATAACATATATTAGATAGAAGAAGTAGTTCTATAACATATATTAGATAGAAGAAGTAGTTCTATAACATATATTAGATAGAAGAAGTAGTTCTATAACATATATTAGATAGAAGAAGTAGTTCTATAACATATATTAGATAGAAGAAGTAGTTCTATAACATATATTAGATAGAAGAAGTAGTTCTATAACATATATTAGATAGAAGTAGTTCTATAACATATATTAGATAGAAGAAGTAGTTCTATAACATATATTAGATAGAAGAAGTAGTTCTATAACATATATTAGATAGAAGTAGTAGTTCTATAACATATATTAGATAGAAGTAGTTCTATAACATATATTAGATAGAAGAAGTAGTTCTATAACATATATTAGATAGAAGAAGTAGTTCTATAACATATATTAGATAGAAGTAGTAGTTCTATAACATATATTAGATAGAAGTAGTAGTTCTATAACATATATTAGATAGAAGTAGCAGTTCTATAACATATATTAGATAGAAGTAGTAGTTCTATAACATATATTAGATAGAAGTAGCAGTTCTATAACATATATTAGATAGAAGTAGTAGTTCTATAACATATATTAGATAGAAGAAGTAGTTCTATAACATATATTAGATAGAAGAAGTAGTTCTATAACATATATTAGATAGAAGTAGTAGTTCTATAACATATATTAGATAGAAGTAGTTCTATAACATATATTAGATAGAAGAAGTAGTTCTATAACATATATTAGATAGAAGAAGTAGTTCTATAACATATATTAGATAGAAGTAGTAGTTCTATAACATATATTAGATAGAAGTAGTAGTTCTATAACATATATTAGATAGAAGTAGCAGTTCTATAACATATATTAGATAGAAGTAGTAGTTCTATAACATATATTAGATAGAAGTAGCAGTTCTATAACATATATTAGATAGAAGTAGTTCTATAACATATATTAGATAGAAGTAGTTCTATAACATATATTAGATAGAAGTAGTAGTTCTATAACATATATTAGATAGAAGTAGTTCTATAACATATATTAGATAGAAGTAGTTCTATAACATATATTAGATAGAAGTAGTAGTTCTATAACATATATTAGATAGAAGTAGTTCTATAACATATATTAGATAGAAGTAGTTCTATAACATATATTAGATAGAAGTAGTAGTTCTATAACATATATTAGATAGAAGAAGTAGTTCTATAACATATATTAGATAGAAGTAGTTCTATAACATATATTAGATAGAAGAAGTAGTTCTATAACATATATTAGATAGAAGAAGTAGTTCTATAACATATATTAGATAGAAGTAGTAGTTCTATAACATATATTAGATAGAAGAAGTAGTTCTATAACATATATTAGATAGAAGAAGTAGTTCTATAACATATATTAGATAGAAGAAGAAGTAGTTCTATAACATATATTAGATAGAAGTAGTTCTATAACATATATTAGATAGAAGTAGTTCTATAACATATATTAGATAGAAGTAGTAGTTCTATAACATATATTAGATAGAAGAAGTAGTTCTATAACATATATTAGATAGAAGTAGTAGTTCTATAACATATATTAGATAGAAGTAGTAGTTCTATAACATATATTAGATAGAAGTAGTAGTTCTATAACATATATTAGATAGAAGTAGTAGTTCTATAACATATATTAGATAGAAGAAGTAGTTCTATAACATATATTAGATAGAAGTAGTAGTTCTATAACATATATTAGATAGAAGAAGTAGTTCTATAACATATATTAGATAGAAGTAGTAGTTCTATAACATATATTAGATAGAAGAAGTAGTTATATAACATATATTAGATAGAAGAAGTAGTTCTATAACATATATTAGATAGAAGTAGTTCTATAACATATATTAGATAGAAGTAGTTCTATAACATATATTAGATAGAAGTAGTTCTATAACATATATTAGATAGAAGTAGTAGTTCTATAACATATATTAGATAGAAGAAGTAGTTCTATAACATATATTAGATAGAAGTAGTAGTTCTATAACATATATTAGATAGAAGAAGTAGTTCTATAACATATATTAGATAGAAGAAGTAGTTCTATAACATATATTAGATAGAAGAAGAAGTAGTTCTATAACATATATTAGATAGAAGAAGTAGTTCTATAACATATATTAGATAGAAGTAGTAGTTCTATAACATATATTAGATAGAAGAAGTAGTTCTATAACATATATTAGATAGAAGAAGTAGTAGTTCTATAACATATATTAGATAGAAGTAGTTCTATAACATATATTAGATAGAAGAAGTAGTAGTTCTATAACATATATTAGATAGAAGAAGTAGTTCTATAACATATATTAGATAGAAGTAGTAGTTCTATAACATATATTAGATAGAAGAAGTAGTTCTATAACATATATTAGATAGAAGTAGTAGTTCTATAACATATATTAGATAGAAGTAGTAGTTCTATAACATATATTAGATAGAAGTAGTAGTTCTATAACATATATTAGATAGAAGAAGTAGTTCTATAACATATATTAGATAGAAGTAGTTCTATAACATATATTAGATAGAAGAAGTAGTAGTTCTATAACATATATTAGATAGAAGAAGTAGTTCTATAACATATATTAGATAGAAGTAGTAGTTCTATAACATATATTAGATAGAAGAAGTAGTTCTATAACATATATTAGATAGAAGTAGTTCTATAACATATATTAGATAGAAGTAGTTCTATAACATATATTAGATAGAAGTAGTTCTATAACATATATTAGGTAGAAGTAGTTCTATAACATATATTAGATAGAAGAAGTAGTAGTTCTATAACATATATTAGATAGAAGAAGTAGTTCTATAACATATATTAGATAGAAGAAGTAGTTCTATAACATATATTAGATAGAAGTAGTAGTTCTATAACATATATTAGATAGAAGTAGTAGTTCTATAACATATATTAGATAGAAGAAGTAGTTCTATAACATATATTAGATAGAAGAAGTAGTTCTATAACATATATTAGATAGAAGAAGTAGTTCTATAACATATATTAGATAGAAGAAGTAGTTCTATAACATATATTAGATAGAAGAAGTAGTTCTATAACATATATTAGATAGAAGAAGAAGTAGTTCTATAACATATATTAGATAGAAGAAGTAGTTCTATAACATATATTAGATAGAAGAAGTAGTTCTATAACATATATTAGATAGAAGTAGTTCTATAACATATATTAGATAGAAGAAGTAGTTCTATAACATATATTAGATAGAAGAAGTAGTAGTTCTATAACATATATTAGATAGAAGAAGTAGTTCTATAACATATATTAGATAGAAGTAGTTCTATAACATATATTAGATAGAAGTAGTTCTATAACATATATTAGATAGAAGTAGTTCTATAACATATATTAGATAGAAGTAGTTCTATAACATATATTAGGTAGAAGTAGTTCTATAACATATATTAGATAGAAGTAGTAGTTCTATAACATATATTAGATAGAAGAAGTAGTTCTATAACAATATTAGATAGAAGAAGTAGTAGTTCTATAAAATATATTAGATAGAAGTAGTAGTTCTATAACATATATTAGATAGAAGTAGTTCTATGACATATATTAGATAGAAGAAGTAGTTCTATAACATATATTAGATAGAAGTAGTAGTTCTATAACATATATTAGATAGAAGAAGTAGTTCTATAACATATATTAGATAGAAGTAGTTCTATAACATATATTAGGTAGAAGTAGTTCTATAACATATATTAGATAGAAGAAGTAGTTCTATAACAATATTAGATAGAAGAAGTAGTAGTTCTATAAAATATATTAGATAGAAGTAGTAGTTCTATAACATATATTAGATAGAAGTAGTTCTATGACATATATTAGATAGAAGAAGTAGTTCTATAACATATATTAGATAGAAGTAGTAGTTCTATAACATATATTAGATAGAAGAAGTAGTTCTATAACATATATTAGATAGAAGTAGTTCTATAACATATATTAGATAGAAGTAGTAGTTCTATAACATATATTAGATAGAAGAAGTAGTTCTATAACATATATTAGATAGAAGTAGTTCTATAACATATATTAGATAGAAGAAGTAGTAGTTCTATAACATATATTAGATAGAAGTAGTAGTTCTATAACATATATTAGATAGAAGTAGTTCTATGACATATATTAGATAGAAGAAGTAGTTCTATAACATATATTAGATAGAAGTAGTAGTTCTATAACATATATTAGATAGAAGAAGTAGTTCTATAACATATATTAGATAGAAGTAGTTCTATAACATATATTAGATAGAAGTAGTAGTTCTATAACATATATTAGATAGAAGAAGTAGTTCTATAACATATATTAGATAGAAGAAGAAGTTCTATAACATATATTAGATAGAAGAAGTAGTTCTATAACATATATTAGATAGAAGTAGTTCTATAACATATATTAGATAGAAGTAGTTCTATAACATATATTAGATAGAAGTAGTTCTATAACATATATTAGATAGAAGTAGTAGTTCTATAACATATATTAGATAGAAGAAGTAGTTCTATAACATATATTAGATAGAAGTAGTAGTTCTATGACACTAAGATGTTACAGGATTACGTAACATAATTTAGTGGTTAGCAGGCAGCTGCGCGTTTTTAAATACGCAGCGATAACAATAAAAACGCGATAACAATAAAAACGCGACATTAAAAGTACAGCGGTCAATTGTTTACTTCGCGATTTCGTTTTTTATTATCTATCCGGGGGTCTGTTGTATTTACGTGGCAGTAGACGCGACAAGATAAGAGGAGATCAAGGCTCGCATTGTTAATAATCGTCATGGCATGACAAATCGGTGTAAACAGACTGCGATGGGTGCCGGTACAACTCCGGGGATACATCAAAGTGTGGGTTTTAGGCAATGCGCGAACCCCGACCCTCGTGAACATTTGTCAATGCTTTTCAATGGGGACATTTAGTAGGAGTTTAAGGAGATAGAAGACGGATTTAGTATATTTTACAAATGAAAAATGACTAAATGAATACTATTTAATCATATTAATAATTATTAGTAAATTCTGAGCAAAAAAAGCTCATTGAAAAACATTTTAGCATTTCACAACTAAAAATATATCTGCAACAAATTCGGATGCATATAAATAAAATAAATGGTGATTCCTATAGAAAATGCCAATTTTACATTCGATATTGTTGGTAACAAATGAAAAATAATTGTTAAATATTTGAAATTATTATAATTACATTATTAATCTATGTGATATATTGATTTTAGAATTCCTAGGCTACAGATGAAATAGTAAATGGGATGCAAGTGAATCTATCTGCGTACACTATATACATTACGTTCAATTCAAAATCACCGATGCATGATATTATGATTAATACATACATAATATATATTACATGTAGTTATATTACGTTTTTACAAAAAAGATTCATAATTGCCTTCTCGTGTACCTGGTAGCATTACGAAGTCTCATTATTAGAGGCAATATGCGACGCCAAATAAACACCCATCCATACTTCTATCTGCGCGTTCGCTTGAAGGTAGGATGTACATACTTTGCACGAAAATGAACGCAGACGAAGACAATGCAACTGACCTCTTCGTAGCCGAGTTGAATGAGATTTCGCAGCATCTCGTCATTGACTCCGGATCCACTTTTACTGTGGAACGGCGATGGAACGCTAGTGAGTTTACACGGGGGTGTAGTTCATGAGGTATATAGAATAATCCAGGCGTTTGCCAAGAATTGACCTCAATTCGAAATTGTACAATTATAGATAAATGTACACTTTATTAAATGAACAGTTACTTTCGCTACATAAATTGTGTATTGCAATCTATTGGCATGGAACTTCAGAAATTCAAATAGAATAACATCTATAATAACAACTATAATAGAGTGAACATATTTAGTATCTTTTGAGAGAAAAATTAATTTTCTTAAAGAATTAAATTAGAAAATTTCCTAGAAGAAAGACTGATAAGATATACGATAATAATTAAATATGTGTATTATTGCTAATTGCAACAGGTCATAATTGGACAATCAAACTGGCTTCGCATAGAGTGGCAAGACTGGTACCTGGATCTCCGGACAGCCAACTGGGGTCGATTCGAAACCGTTAGCTGGGTCGTGGGGACTTGGCTAAGCGGGGCGTGACTAAGCGGGGTGTGGGTCGCATACATCTGCTGTTGTTGTTGTTGCTGTTGAGGTTGCAGTTGGTAATAGGAGGAGGCGGCGGCGGCGGCGGCCGCGGAGGTCAGTTGACCGGGGCGTTGCTGGTTTTGGTACGCGGATTGCTGGTGGTTTAGGTGTTGCGGCATCGTCGTGGTCGGATACGGGTGCTGCTGGTGTTGGTGTAAGTGGGCGCCAACCAGCGGCGGCGGCGGCGTACGCTGCGAGGGAGGCGGGGGCGGGGCTTGAGGTCTCGTCGCGTGTCCATTGGTCGAATTGAAGTCATTCTTCTCATAACCCTGGATGCTCTCGCGTATTTTCATCAGTGCCTGCAGAGGATATAGATAGGAGTCAACGATGACTTCTACGCAGTATTATTTATGTAATGACCGGATATTAAATGCCCGTATTCTTAATATCCAGGTATTGAATTACCACATCGTCGTAATATACATAGCTATTGAATACCATATATCGACCGGAGTTAAGATCAATAGCAGATATATGTAAATTGCAGTGTTTACAATAGGTCAATTGCAACATTAAGTTATTTAAATAGAAGTTAGAAGTTTACTAAATGAGATAGTTTACTAAATGAAATAGTTTTGCAAATATTGTTAATGAGTAAAACAAACACCTAATATATTATAACGACCAGGTGTAGGAAACTAGATTTAGTAATCAATATATTATTGTGAGAACAAAACGGAATTATCCTGGATCTGACAAATAATCGAGGGCAGATAAATCAAATGGGATAGGGGTTGTTATGTGAGAGTAGGTAATATTGTAAAAAAAACTATAAATAACTTGCAATTGGAGTATATGCACTGCGATAAGCAGCTGATATTGCATAACACCGCAAAAGAAAGCACTTACTATTAGAGAAACCAGATGATGCAATTATGTCCATTGTAAATAATATATTCAACATATTTTCAATTGAAAGTGAATTCCTTCATAAGACAAAAACTTTAATATCCGGGATGGTTTGAGATCAATACTAGTAGTTGCAAAACTTATGACATAATATCACATATCACATATTATCACAACAGAACGATGTAATTATTGTATACATTTTTAATATACATAAAATTCTACATTTCTTAATATTAATAAAAAATATATCAAAAATTATAACTCAATATCAAATATGAAAACACATACACCTTTGTTATTGAGCATTGTTAAGTATCAGTGGGTATTATTTATTATCATTGGGTATTGTTTATCAATATAGATTACAATAAAGTTATAATATACCTAAACTTCATGGTAACATTTCAATATACATTTGTTATGGAATGTAATTTTGGTTACTGTATATAATATATTGGTATGGCATCTAATAATTCGAGAGAGATTTGAAGTTATATTATATATGTATATTTGTATTGTATATAATTAGTTGTTCAGTTATTTGAAGTTATATATATATATATATATATAATATAAGATATATGAATCATAAGAACCAACTGCAAACATAATTGACCATGTTATGCAATATCTATATAACCTACATCATATATTGTTAAAATCTATCGCCCACTTTACTCACTATTGATTGTATAGACCTAACTATTGAATGTATAAACCTCTCTATTGATTGTATAGACCTCACTATTAATTGTATGAACCGATCTATTAATATTATAGACATCACTATTGATAGTATAGACCTAACTATTGATTGTATAGACCTCTCTAACCCGGGGGTGCTAAAGAACAATGGGTTAATACTTAGTCCAAAACCTGCTGTGTGTATTTGCCATCGCGGTCACCTAGGTCTTGACCATCTCGAGTGGAAACCCGGCGAGCTGGAGGTTGCGCGGCGCATCTCACGTTGGGGTCAGAGTTCAAGTGACTGGAAACGGGGAGTAGAAGGTCAGAGGTCGGGGGAATGTGTTCGGAGGTCAGCGCAATGCTGTATGACCGACTGTACAAATCGTTGTTAGGGAGTGTGGGTATTAATGAGGATGGAGTATTATGATTTCACGGGTGTGGGTGTTTGGGTGTGGGGGTTAGAGTGTGGGGTTTAGTGGAGTTCAAATGATTAACAAATCTTAATGATTCATCATTAGTAAAAAAAGTATAGCGTGTGTATATATATATATATATAACTATATGTATATATATAACTATGTATATATATATATTATGTAAACATAAGAGATATTTATATTACTCATTCCCTGAAGAGGTTGCCAGATGAAGACTATGTTCTATAATAACAAAATAATGGAAAACATAGTTTCGAACATAGTGATTTCATTTGAACTACAGTGGTCAAATATACCATTGTGGTTGAAATAAATAATACATAACTGAAATCAGTGATTAAATTTATAATTTATAAATAAAAACATATTTGTATAATTTATGAGGTGAGATACATAGATTATATAACAGACGTCATAGTAGATATACTTAAACGCCTCACCTTCACACATTAACACTCACATAATAACTACACCCCCGTGTGTACCCCCAATTGGTGGGACAACCACCATGCTTTCTTAAACGCCCCACCCCCAATCTAACACTCTCTCCATTCTAACCTTTCTTCACATAACCTACTAACCTTCCTCTCACCCTTACTCTCACTCTTACATCACACATTAACATTTTTGTCTTACTTCTCCTTCACACATCCCCACTTGACCCATCCCCACACCCCCACTTTGACCCATCCCTACATGACCCATCCCCACAGCCCAACTTTGACCCATCCCAAACACCACCAATATGCACCTTCTCCACACACACACTCTGATACATCCCTATACATCCAGTCTGATCCATCCCCACCCCCCACTCTGACCCATCCCCACACCCCCACTCTGAACCATCCCCACTCCCCTATATCCTAATAAAAAACCATCAAACCCACTCACTACATACAAGCTACCCAAACTCATTATTCAAATTTCAACTCACTAAAC
This sequence comes from Osedax frankpressi, assembly GCA_964035775.1. Taxonomy (NCBI): domain Eukaryota; kingdom Metazoa; phylum Annelida; class Polychaeta; order Sabellida; family Siboglinidae; genus Osedax; species Osedax frankpressi. The sequence continues at coordinate 6,063,167 of OZ038318.1, forward strand.
CCAAACCTTCTCATATCCAGTATCTTACCCTTTTGCATTCCAAAATTCACCTCATAACCCTACTCCCATCCCCTACTGTCTACTTCCTGCTCCCTTTACAAACTACATCAATAGACATCCCTTATACAAAATATGCTGACATTACCCTCACCTCACCCTAATCCCTCCCAGTCTCACCCCTCCCACACCCGCTTCTCTCAGGCCCTAAATACACCACTCATCCCTCACTCCTTCTTTCATATCAACTACTCCGGCGATTCAATCCATAACTCCCACCTTCCCACCTTTCACTCTCACATCTCTCTCCCTCCTTCCTTTATCTCTATCCTTGCTTCTCACATCTCTCTCCCTCATCCCCTCATCTCTCTCCCTCCTTCCTTTATCTCTCTCCTTGCTTCCCTCACCTCTCACCCTCCATCCTTCATCTCTCCCATACCTGAGATTATCCCGAATCGAAATCAACATGGAGCGTGTATTGCCGTCGAAAGTGGCCGGTCTGCGCATCGCTTGGGCGTCGTTGGCCACCTGGTGAGCTGCGGCCGTAGTCGCCGAAGACCCCTGGTGAGGAGGTGACGCCGTAGCCCCCTGGTGAGTTTGATGTCCGGCACCGATGAGACTCGCGGGGGTATTGCGATGTATAGGGTAATCATATCTCTTCATGTGTGTTCTGAGCAGATTCGAGGCAAATATGGAACGGGTAGAGAAGCTACAGTAATAGCTTGAAAGCAGGTACATTTTATTAAACCGATATAATCGGTTATAATGCAATAATTTTATAAATGTATAATACATAATATAGAGATTTTATGAATTATTATTGAGGATAATTAGGTTTTATATTGATAAACGATATACAATCTAAAATAGATTAATAATTTAGAAATTATAATTTAAAACTAAATTATATTAAAAATTATCAATTAGGTGTCAGTATATGTAAGGAAGTAGGTACATTGAAATATAAAATAAATCATATACAATATCTGCTACACTGCAATAACTACACACAGAGAGAAAGTTTATCATACTACAATAACTACATACATAGAGAAAGTCTGTCATACTCTAGTAGTTACACACATAGAGTAAGTATGTCATACTCTAGTAGTTATACAAAGAGAGAAACTACTTAACTAGAATAGATTCTTTGGGCAATGGCTATTTAGTATTGAAAACTTTCGATGTTTATTGTTTAAATTATAATTTGTTTATTTTTACAAAAAATGGAAATTATTAATATTTGAAATACATTTTATAAATATGCAAATTTTTCGAAAATATATAAACTAATTATAATGTAGTTAAATGAGAAATTCTAATTTTAAAAACACGTTAATATTTGATATATATATTAAATGTGTGTTTGATAAAAAATATAATGAATGATATAAACATATTCACTGAGTTTGGAATGTATTCACATCATTTGATATATTACTCATTACATATATTCACTATAATAAAAATAATTATTTATAAATATAGATATATGATTGGCTTATAAAAAGTAAACATTATTGCTGATATTATGCTCTGCTTTTTTTCTAAGTATAGACAACGTGTGGCTTTTGCAGTGTATATGAGTAATATATGTGTTAATTTTTATATTTTAATGTAAGGACTTCGTACAGTATCATATTTGAACCTAATTGAATTATAATAAATATTATTTAATAATATTGAATAATTTATTAGTTAGTAAAATTAAATATAGAAATATTTTAGTAATATTATCAAGAATATACAAATTAAGTATTAGTTGTATAAAATTGTTGTATTAAAACTGGTATTGATTTATATAGAATAATATTTTAAAAAAACATGTGGTATATAAAAAATGAATTATTTTTTAAATTAAAATAACACGATTACTTTTGTAATACTCTAATAAATTCTTCATGCTATCTATACTAATAAATTCCACATTAAATCACTATAATTCAAGATTAATTAATTTAAATAAATATAAATATGTTATTCCCTAAACCTAAAATAAGCAAAGGATACCTAGTAGTTATTTATAAATAAGTAATTAATAATTTTTAAATAAAAAATCAGAATTTAACTGTTGCAATGATAACTAGAAGTAGTAAACATAATAAAATATCAAGAGTATTGTTCAAATAATAATAATAACCTAATTCGATTATAAGTATAATAATCCAAATGTATTATTAAATTATAATTAAAATATTAAAATTCAATTTTACTTAAAAATAATTCCATGATCAAAACAAAAATAGTAAATGATTGACATGTCAAGCACATTCCTTTCTCAGCACGTGATTGTATTTTGAAAAGATTATTTAAAAATAATATTTACTTTATTTAGAATGGGTTATAGATAAATATATAAATTTATATACACTAATAAGTTATATCAAATCAATATTTCTTTAATTAGATAGTATTAGGTTACACATATTTAATGATGTAAATTTATTTCGTATTTAAATAAATAGTTAATTGAAAACTTGCATAGCATATAATATACATAGAATTATAAATAATTAATATCAAAATCAAGATTACAATTCGACACAGAATAACAAAAAAAGCAGAATATTTAATAAAATAAATTACATATTGAATTATACTAGCTATGATTATACCTCTATTATCTTATACCTCTGTAGAATTATACCTCAACTATCTTGTTGCAACTATACATAATAATATATTACGTGTTCAGGGCATACTACATAAGTAAGATGTTACGTGTACACGTAACATCTTACTTATGTAGTATGCCCTGAACACGTAATATATTATTATGTATAGTGTACAGGATACATGGGATTGCGTGATAGATTTAACGGATATAGGTTCTATGAAAGTGTTGTATAACAATGATTAATTTTTAAAGTTAAGTAATACCTGTAAAATCTTTTTATAAATATATTTACACCATTTGTAAATAACACATTATATTTCTGTAACACATTTAGTAGTCTGGTTTATAAAAAGCATAATACATATGCCACCAAGTAATGGGGTATAGTTAATGTTAAAGGTAAATGTAGTCATTTTAAAATATGACTTTAGATCCAGAACTAGAGAGAACTTTATTAAGTAAAAAACAAACAATATTTTAACCATAGATACTTCCCTTGCAGTTACTTAAGTTTAATCCGGATAATAAGTAAGATTTACATAGATTACCATGTTTGCAACCGTATTTGATTATAAATTGTATATTAACATAAAAGGTGCACAATACATTTGCATTTGATTATCAGGTAGATTAATTAAATGTTAGAAGAACATACATAATGTACATGTTTATTAAAATTGATCATCAAAAATATTAACAATAAGTAATATAAAAACAAAATAGAAAAGAATGTATAAAAATACGAGATGTACATAAAAATAAATAAATAATTGTAGATCAGATTATTTATACAATTCTTATGCTCGGTTTCAGATGGAACTAGACCTGTAGTGAATGTAAGTTATTAATTGTAAGTTATTAAATGTAAGTTATTAATTGTAAGTTATTAATTGTAAGTTATTAAATGTAAGTTATTAATTGTAAGTTATTAAATGTAAGTTATTAATTGTAAGTTATAAAATGTAAGTTATTAATTGTAAGTTATTAATTGTAAGTTATTAATTGTAAGTTATTAAATGTAAGTTATTAATTGTAAGTTATTAATTGTAAGTTATTAATTGTAAGTTATTAATTGTAAGTTATTAATTGTAAGTTATTAATTGTAAGTTATTAATTGTAAGTTATTAATTGTAAGTTATTAATTGTAAGTTATTAATTGTAAGTTATTAATTGTAAGTTATTAATTGTAAGTTATTAATTGTAAGTTATTAATTGTAAGTTATTAATTGTAAGTTATTAATTGTAAGTTATTAATTGTAAGTTATTAATTGTAAGTTATTAATTGTAAGTTATTAATTGTAAGTTATTAATTGTAAGTTATTAATTGCAAGTTATTAATTGTAAGTTATTAATTGTAAGTTATTAATTGTAAGTTATTAATTGTAAGTTATTAAATGTAAGTTATCAAATGTAAGTTATTAAATGTAAGTTATAAAATGTAAGTTATTAAATGTAAGTTATTAAATGTAAGTTATAAAATGTAAGTTATTAATTGTAAGTTATTAATTGTAAGTTATTAATTGTAAGTTATTAATTGTAAGTTATTAAATGTAAGTTATTAAATGTAAGTTATTAAATGTAAGTTATTAAATGTAAGTTATTAAATGTAAGTTATTAAATGTAAGTTATTAAATGTAAGTTATTAAATGTAAGTTATTAAATGTAAGTTATTAATTGTAAGTTATTAATTGTAAGTTATAAAATGTAAGTTATTAAATTCAAGGGATGAATAATATTTCAAAAGCAACGTAAATTATTTTCTTTAATATATATATATATATATGTAGAAGATATTTTACTGTAACAGATATTGAATAAATATAATTATAAATATAACTAACAAATATTATACAATAGTTTTAATTCAGATGAGATCTTGAGATATATCTTATAAACTTTACAAGCGATATTTTATTTTATTGTAATGAGAAATACAAACCGACATTTAATTACATATATCAAATATAATAACCACTAAATAATATTCATAGATTACTTGTTTTAAACTAATTGAACATACATAAGTACATAATACATAATACATAAGTAGTAAACTAATCAACTAATTAGGTAGATTATGTCATAATAGTAATATTATAAAAATTAATATATATTAATTTCAAAACAGGATTATATATCACTTATGTGTAGATAAAACCGTTAACATACAATTGATTACGTTATAAAGATTAGTGTGCCCGTCGACGTACAGTTATAAAACTGTTGCCTATAGCGACGGGGTGGCGAGCGACGCATTCGTAAACCTCGCAAAAATCACAACGGAAACGGCAGCGAAACACAGTTCCCCTGACAGCAGCGCCACCTGCACGCACGACATGATAAACTCGAGGCGTAATACGTATGTCTGCGGGGAAGGTTAGAGGTCGCGATTGGTATTACTCCAGTTGCCTAGTCACATGATATAATTAATACCACAATATGATTTAACGTAGTACTGTATAATGCATTTATTTGATAAATAAATACAATTATAAATCACTAATTATCTATTAATCACTTATCAGATATAATTATATTTCTTTAGAAATTTTAATTGTGCAATTATAAAAATATAAATTTTACATATTAGAATTTATTTGTTCAAAATATAATTGGTATTTATCATTTTACTATTCCCTGGATATTAAATATATTATTTTAACAAAATAGTAAATAAATATATCTTAAACTATTCACATACATAATTTTTACATTTCCACTAGAACATAATAATCTGGTAAAAGTTAACGTTCAATAGTTGGTCGAACAATTTTGTTTGAAAGGGTTTCAGGTTATGATATAAATCAACAAGAAAGTTTTCAAAAAAGAGAGTGCAATAAAATTAAAGAAAATATCTAATCAATAATTTCAAAATTTTAAACCATTAACTATATAAATGGTGATTCTTTATTAATATAAGCAGGAACTATTTACTTCTATACTCGACATAAATAAAAAATGTATTCTAATCTATTATATAAGATTCTAAGATTCTAATATGGATTTAAATATAAAATCTATTATTCAGTAGAAATGTTTCTACTGAATCCGGGGTCGAGCCAATATGCTACATACGAATAGAGATATTATATCGAGTCTTGAAGAAATAAAAACTTGAAAGGACAAAGTTAGTAACTTAAAACCTGCCAGAGAAGCAGATACAGTGTTCCTAGAAGAGAAGCAAATGACACCACAATGCACAGTACAACCGGCATCACACGTTCAGTGAGGTTGCCCTTTTTTCCTACGGATAGAGTTGATAAATACATTATTTATATTCTTAGTTTATCAAAGATAATTAAATTAATTCAAAATCAAATAGTATGGAAATATATCTAGATTCATATATTAATGTTAATTTGTAATGCTAGGATTAATGTTTTAATGTTGTATTTCAATATTATTACTACCTCTATTAATTTAGGATATATTTAAATCTTTACTTTATTTATCTGTACGTCTAAATCAATATTATTTTTAATTATTATTTATCAGAAAATCAGTTATTAAAAATTAAATTCAATTTCAAATTCAAAAATTGTGTTCAATATACTAAATATATTGAACGCAAAATATATAGATACTCATAAATCAAATTTTGTTACAATCGTTTGACATTTTGAGAATAGTTAAAATATTTGCCAAGCTAACCAAAGAACAAGCGAACCCATTCAAGTCCGGCGAGGATAAACAGTAATATAAACTCTGCAATAAATACCGAGTCCGGATATGGTAGAGTTTCATCTTAAGATGGAGTAGGGTAGAGTTTCATCTTAAGATGGAGTAGGGTAGAGTTTCATCTTAAGATGGAGTAGGGTAGAGTTTCATCTTAAGATGGAGTAGGGTAGAGTTTCATCTTAAGATGGAGTAGGGTAGAGTTTCATCTTAAGATGGAGTAGGGTAGAGTTTCATCTTAAGATGGAGTAGAGTAGAGTTTCATCTTAAGATGGAATAGGGTAGAGTTTCATCTTAAGATGGAGTAGGGTAGAGTTTCATCTTAAGATGGAGTAGGGTAGAGTTTCATCTTAAGATGTAGAAGGGTAGAGTTTTATCTTAAGATGGAGTAGGGTAGAGTTTCGTCTTAAGATGGAGTAGGGTAGAGTTTCATCTTAGGATGGAGTAGGGTAGAGTTTCATCTTAGGATGGAGTAGGGTAGAGTTTCATCTTAAGATGGAGTAGGGTAGAGTTTCATCTTAAGATGGAGTAGAGTAGAGTTTCATCTTAAGATGGAATAGGGTAGAGTTTCATCTTAAGATGGAGTAGGGTAGAGTTTCATCTTAAGATGGAGTAGGGTAGAGTTTCATCTTAAGATGTAGAAGGGTAGAGTTTTATCTTAAGATGGAGTAGGGTAGAGTTTCATCTGAAGAGGGGGAAGTGTAGTGTTTCATCTTAAGATAGAGTAGGTTAGAGTTTCATCTTAAGTTTGAGTAGGGTAGAGTTTCATCTGAAGAGGGGGAAATGTAGAGTTTCATCTTAAGTTGGAGTAGGGTAGAGTTTCATCTTAAGATGAAGTAGGGTAGAGTTTCATCTTAAGAGGGGGAAATGTAGAGTTTCATCTTAGGTTGGAGGAGGGTAGAGTTTCATCTTAAGATGGAGTAGGGTAGAGTTTCATCTTAAGTTGGAGGAGGGTAGAGTTTCATCTTAAGATGGAGTAGGGTAGAGTTTCATCTTAAGTTGGAGTAAGGTAGAGTTTCATCTTAAGTTAGAGTAGGGTAGAGTTTCATCTTAAGTTGGAGTAGGGTAGAGTTTCATCTGAAGAGGGGGAAGTGTTGAGTTTCATCTTAAGATGTAGAAGGGTAGAGTTTTATCTTAAGATGGAGTAGGGTAGAGTTTCATCTGAAGAGGGGGAAGTGTAGTGTTTCATCTTAAGATGGAGTAGGGTAGAGTTTCATCTTAAGTTGGAGTAGGGTAGAGTTTCATCTTAAGATGGAGAAGGGTAGAGTTTCATCTTAAGTTGGAGTAGGGTAGAGTTTCATCTGAAGAGGGGGAAGTGTAGAGTTTCATCTTAAGATGGGGGGTAGAGTTTCATTGTAAGATATGGGGTTGGGGAAAAATTATAGTTTTATATTAAGATAGAGTACAGGAGCAGAGTTACTACTTAAGATATGTATTAGACTGTGGGGTAGAGTTTTATGTTAAGATATGCATTAGGGTATAGGGTAGAGTTTTATCATAAGATGATGCAAGGTAGAGTTTCATCTTAAGAGGGGGAAGTGTAGAATTTCATCTTAAGATGGGGGGTAGAGTTTCATTGTAAGATATGGGGTCTGGGAAAAATTATAGTTTTATATTAAGATAGAGTACAGGAGCACAGTTACTACTTAAGATATGTATTAGACTGTGGGGTAGAGTTTTATGTTAAGATATGCATTAGGGTATAGGGTAGAGTTTTATCATAAGATGATGCAAGGTAGAGTTTAATTTTAAGTAAGATTAAGAAAGATAATAAAAATCATCTAAAGATAATAAACAAAGAGTTTAAATGTTAGTGCGAATGGTAAATAAGGATTTAAAGGTAACATTGTGGGTTAGTGAATAGTTTTATAGTGAAATAGTAATAGTGAATAGAGCAATGCAGAGCTTGAAGAGTTGTGAGAAGTAGGTAAGAGTTTGATCTGGAGGGTGGATAAGTGACGAAGGGAGAAAGTCTATAGATAAGTGCTGTATTGGGTTTTTTTTAAGTAATCTCATTATCCGGGATAAATACAGGGAGAAAAGGAATAGTTGATCTGTAGAAGGAAAGAGAAGGGAGGTAGGGACGGAATACATCTGGAGAAGGGAAGATTGTGATATTTTTCATTTGGGTAGGCGTTATGGATGGCATGGAGGGGAGATATTTGTGTCAACTTTTGAGATAGACTTTAATGGTGTTTTCATATTTTAAATATTTAAGAATTATTCAGTTTGCATACACATCATAAGAAAGCACGACTAAACGGCATTGTATTTCACTTACTCTTGTATGCGTACATAAACACCTCGGCGATAATGTAGAATGCAAAATACCATCCATTCAGATAGAGAAGGATTTGATAGGGAAGCGACGATCTCTAGGTACGAGAAAATTAAGGAAACACCATGTGATTCACGATAATGATATTTTCATATAGATTATATACAAAGTATAATTACATTTAATTGGTAAATCTCCTAGATACATTATTATTTAGTATAACAATATCGTAAAGGATACACTTAGTTTGATCTCTTCTGTAAAATAAATCATCGAATTAATGTTAATAAATCATTGGTATACGGATATTATATGTGTATTTTATACAGTGATGTTTACAATTCATCAGTGTAGTTGTGAGGGATTATAACCTATTTCATATACTTATATATTAACATAAGGTGGTATTTACCAGTAACGAGTTAAGTGCAGTAATCATAGTTACTGTAATGATATTCATGAGTAAATTATATTATAAAATAATATGGTTATGTATTGCTCGTTTTCACGTTGGCGTATTTCTATATGGCTAGATTTAACATAACGCCTTATTTACTATTATATTAGATATATTATATTAGTTCAAGTATATTTAATAATATATTATGTAATGACATACCACGCATATATGCCATTATACTCATTATACTAATTATATACTCAGTATACTAATTATTCACGGTCAGGAACATAAAAACTACTACGGTAATGATCTAATATAATAATAGTTAATATAATAAATTATAATACTCTAGGATGAGCCTGGAATACTCCGTAGAGTTTTCGAGGCGTTTCCTAGTATATTAAATAATTATAAAATAGCGACGATCGAATATGAGATTGACTACGTAAGTGGATTTTAATCCCTGTAATGTAATGATATTTAATATAATACTGAGAACGACTATGCATTGTATAAACTGAATGGGAATACACTATAACTCACTATGAGAGTATTATTTACTAATAATTAATTTTTACGGAAAACATATTTTATGTGCAATACAGTGTGAAATTAATTAGGTATCTGATTTGAACTATGAAAAATATTATAAATTGGCTACATATTATTTTAATAATTAAATAAAATATTATAATATAATACTTTATTTAATTATCATAATATGTATTAGTCTAATAATTAAATTACATATTATATTATAATACTTTAATTAATTATTATACCGATATATAGCCACTATAACATATTTCCATGATTTAAATCAGATATATATTTATATTATAATGTAATATATAATGAGAATGTGTAATTAATTATAAATTAGTGAATGTTATAAATATAATGCTAACTATTTGAATTCATTTTATTTATTGTTTATTTTAGTTGCTATCATTATTTTGATTGGTTGAACTTTGTAATAATAGAATATATATTATGAATATATATTTGAAATAAATTATTATAAAATGTCAATTTAAAATCTAACATTATTAGCTAAATTTAAAAGATATTATAATAATAATAATTTATATTTATTTCAATATTGTAAATGTAGAAAAAAGTAATTCGTCTAATTGTATTTGTAAGGATATTTACTTGCCATGTCATTTCCTTTACCGACCTCCACATCAACAATAATATTCTATAATTGATTTCACAAAAATGGAATCAACCCCAACAAAAGTTCACTATGGAATTGTTAAACAGGTTACTTACGTACTTTACACATATTAACTATTGTATACAAATACCCTATGTCGTATGCTTTAATCTTGACCTTTTTATTTAATTGCGGCTTTTTAAAATCTAAAATAAATTAAAATGCACATTTTTTTAAATACTTATATTATGGCATATGGCATGTGCTATATCATAGAACTATTGTATTTATAAATACATTTTTGATAAATATATTTTCTATTCATTTTCTTTTCAATTCAATATAATTACGTATTAAGATATTTTAATGTACTATAATTTAGTGATAATTTAAATGACTTAAATTATGATATTTAATAATAATTAAAAAAACATAGTAGCAGCCGGCTATATCATTATTTAAAGAATTCATTAATAATGTATATAATGTAATATAATATATATAATATATATGTTTGATATAACAAATGTTATGTATTTACCAGTTAATTAACTGTACTGTATAGGTTTTATCAGGTGATTCCGTTATAATTCGAGGAAAACCATGCGGTGGTCCACCGAAGGAGAAGACTGTCTGCCTCGCTGGCATTCTGACTGGAAAACTCGCCCGCCGCCCCAATGCTCCTAACTCAGATGGCACACTTTCTGTCGACGAGGTTAAAGCTTGTTATATTAGCTTAATTTTTTGGAATATTTATATGTTTCGTTACATTGAAGACAATGGTCTTATAAAGTACATATTATATTTGGTTTATAAAATAATATAATAGTTTAGAACATGTTCTAAGTTTTTGTCTAAATAGAATATTCTACTAATAATATGTTAAAAGGTTATTAAATAGGTAATTCATTATTTTAAATTATAATTAAATCAAATATAAGTGTAATTGCGTTAACAATTAGAATACAATTTTCATCAATGGAAATTTTGCTAAAATATTAGCGTAGGCATGATTTTTCACTAAATTTTACCCGTCGAAAATCCTGGTCAAAATCCTAGTGAGCTACTTACTTATGACCATTATGACCATTATTACACTTTATATATTATTATAAACACCATATTTAAATTGAATTCATTTGGGTTGCTAAAGTTTGCAAGCAAATATGTTATATCTGATTCAATACATTTATATTATTAAATGTCATGTTTTCTAATAGATTTAAATATCTAATGACATCTTTAGCCCTTTGCTTGGGAGGCCAGGGAGTTCTTGAGGAAAAAAGTGATTGGCAAGGAGGTATCATTTACGTTGAAAGATTTCAAAACCGGCACTAGAGAATACGGTGCAATTTATCTAGGAAAAGGTTCATGCAATGCTTATATTCAGTAGAATTAAATATGTATTCTCATGCAATTGCAATCACGATTAAATGTTATTGAAACTATGACCTAACAAATTTAGTTATGGTCATATTTACTATAAACATTTTATTGACGGTTATAAATTGGATTATTATCTTTCTCTCTCTCTCTCTCTCTCTCTCTCTCTCTCTCTCTCTTCTCTCTCTCTCTCTCTCTCTCTCTCTCTCTCTCTCTCTCTCTCTCCCTCCCTCCCTCCCTCCCTCCCTCCCTCCCTCCCTCCCTTCCCTCCCTCCCTCCCTCCCTCCCTCCCTCCCTCCCTCCCTCCCTCCCTCCCTCCCTCCCTCCCTCCCTCTTTTTCTCTTAATTGTTAATCAGGGCCATTTGTTTAAGATATTGAAACTGCTGAGAATCTCACAGAATCTTTGATAAAAGAAGGTTTTGCATCTGTAAGACACGGCAATAAAGATGAGTTAGTGTCTATCTAGACTACATCATATATATTGAAACAAAATACTCATTTCCCTTTACTCTACTTTCCGGACTCATTTGTTTTGTGATAATACAGATCATATATTCAAACATCTATTAATACCGTAATTTCATTCTTCATGTTTGACTTTCGTTTGTCCATTTCAAACGATATCCTTTAGAAACTTCAATTTCGAATGCCATCGCTTCTTTGCAGAACATTCGAGAAGCTCAGCGAACTCGAACAGATTCCTCGTGCTGCCAACGTTGGCTTGTGGTGTCCGCCCGAACAACTCCACCAATACGTCCGTAACATTCAGTGGACCATAGAAAACCCGCGCAACTTCGTCGATAGTTTCCACTACAAACCTGTCACTGGTGGGTAGCGCATCTCCACTTAATAACTAGTTAAATTACTAAATTGATACTGTACACCAGAGGGAACTGTTTCATTTGCCTTAGTGTAATAATCTTATCATTTTTATAAAAACATATTTGTTAGGTTATTTTTGTAGTACTTTTTGTGTTACGATTGATTTCAATATAACCTTAGTTGCTGTATTAGTTAGATAACGAATTAATTAGATAAAGTAATATACAATCCGTGTTCATTCAAGCGCGACAAATTTGATAGCACTGAAAATGGACCACTAGTGATTCTCTATCATGTCTACAATTTTATACAACTTTTCATGATGCTTATTTACAAAATATGTTATTTATTGTAATATAGCATATCCATGTTAGTAGTGGTGATCATATGTCTCCCACTCTCTCAGCTGTCATTGAACACGTCAGAGATGCCTGCACTGTACGCGCCTTCCTCCTACCTGATTTCCAGTATGTCACCATCATGCTGTCCGGAATCAAGGTTTGTATACATTATAATAATATATTTAGAATTAATATTTATACCATCTGAGTGGCACTACTAATGGCACTATTAATAACACTACTAATAGCACTACTAATAAAGTGAATAGAGTAATGATAATAATATAATTATATTAGAATTTAAATATGGAATTATTTAGTATATATAATTCTCAACTTTTAGAATTAATATTTGTATGATTTACGTTTTATTAATAGATAGATAATAGGTGCTAGTATAAAAAATGACATTGTTATGAAACTATCTAAACTAATAAACAAATAAACTACCTTTATATATTTGATGAATTATTTATTGTTTGTTTGAATGCTTCTGATTTCAGTTTGTGAATCTTGTGAGCAATTAATATTGCAACCCGTTAAATTACATTCGCTTAGGGCCCGATGTTCAAGATGGACCAGGACAAGAATGTGAATCCCGATCAATACGCCGAAGAGGCCAAGTACTTCACTGAGTCACGACTGCTGCAACGCGAAGTTGAAGTTGTACTCGAAGGCGTCTCCAACCAGAACCTGCTCGGTACCGTGTTGCACCCTTCAGGTAATATAGCCGAAGCGTTGCTACGCGAGGGTTTCGCTCGATGCGTCGATTGGTCGATGGGAGTCGTGACGACGGGTGCAGACAAATTGCGCGCCGCCGAAAAGTTTGCCAAGGACAAGCGAATACGCCTGTGGAAGGACTACTCTGCTAAATCATCTGCCGTCGAGATCAAAGATAAAACCTTCACGGCCAAAGTGATTGAGGTGCTTAACGGCGACGGCATGGTTCTTAAAATGGCCGATGGATCGTCCAAGAAGATTTTCCTTTCATCGATTCGCTCTCCTCGAACAGTTGATACTGCTTCCCGAGATAACAAAGATTCGCCATTCTCAGGTATTCGCTATTCGCAATCCTATTGACTTAATTTCGCTTTGTAATTATTGTAAGTAATTTAGAGGTATTAGAAATATACTAGTAGTTTATAGTTTATAGTTTATAGTAGCCTATAGTTTACGAGTGAATTAGATATAGAATTAAATTTCTTTACAATAACTATTGAATATATTTCTAGTTTGTATTGATATTACAAGATGTACATATATACAATATGTACAATATATACAATGTACATTATGCCTATATTTACAATTGAGTTTAGATATAATTATTTTGATAATATACTTTGTATTTAAAAAATCACACAATATATATTTATCAATCGTTAATATATTGTTTGGACCATTAGCTATAGAAAAGTCGAAGCCCGCCGATAAAAAAATAGGACGTTCCCGACCTCTCTACGACATCCCTTACATGCTCGATGCTCGCGAGTTCCTGCGTAAGAAGATGATTGGAAAGAAGGTTGATGTGATCGTCGATTACATTCAACCGAAGAGCGATGAATTCCCCGAAAAGATTTGCTGTACAGTCACCACCGGAGGAATGTTTGTTTTCAACTTATAATTCTTTTTGAACTGAAGAATTTTATAAATGAGATATTCTTAAAACATTAATATTTATTCTACTGAGTATTTAGTATATAGTTATCTGGTTAATTGATATATTCATCCATGTTAAAGATTATTATAACAATTGTAAAAAATATATAAATTGAATTATTAAAATTGTAAATATTAAAACTTCTCTTTATCAAGTAATGTCTCCGAAGCTCTGATATCCAAAGGACTTGCTTCATGTTTGAGGTATCGACAAGATGACGATCAACGCTCTGCTGTCTACGACACTCTATTAACGGCTGAGGCAAGAGCACAAAAGAAAGCCGTCGGTTAGAAAGAACACCAATTATATTATTTTTATTTCTTTAAAGCTGTCGTAAGTTAAAATAAAGAATATCCTAAAAGATTTCCTTTGCACAACTAAAATCAAGTTTTATTTCTGAATTAAAAGCTATCAAATTAGTATGCGCGTTCTTTGTATATAAAATCGCTTAATAATTATTTCCCTCCCCACTGCACTCCAGGTATCCACTCGAAAAAACATCCGCCTATTACCCGAGTCACAGACACCAGCAGCGATATTCAGAAGAGCAAACAGTTCCTGCCATTTTATATTCGCTCCGGCCGAATCGAAGGTATCATCGAATTCATCTCATCTGGCAGTCGTTTCCGCATTTACATCCCCGGAGATAAATTACTGATCACTCTGCTCTTGTCTGGAATTTCGTGTCCTCGAGCCTCGCGCCTTGACACCGGCGCCGGTGGAGAAGAGTTTGGAGACGAAGCCCTCGGCTTTGTTAAGGAGCTGATCATGCAGAAGGTGGTGCAAATCGAAATCGACGGCATGGACAAGGGCGGAAGCTTTATCGGATTTGTATTCTTTGAAGGTTATTTTGAAAACGATACCTGAGTATTCTGTGTAGTTTCGATATGCAATTGAAATTATTATTAACGAGTCTATGATATAGGAACCAACATTTCCGCGGCTCTGGTAAAACAAGGTCTCTCCAGAATGCACTTCTCTGCTGAACGCACAAAGTACTATGGACATCTATGCGTCGCAGAAGAATTTGCTAAATCACATAAACTCAAGGTATTGGATAATTTGAAATTTTATAAAGTTGTAATCCCTATTTTGATGATTCTTTAATTTCAATTGCTATCTTAACTACGATACATATTCGTAGCCATTGGCCTATATGATCTAACTATTTTAGATATACGAAAAAGAAGAAATACCCAAAGTCGTAGAAACTCACGTTGTATCAAATGTTACGGAATCTACAGAAAGAAAGGTTTCACAGTTTTTATTAAAAAGTATTTTGATATTTTTAATATCGAGTTCTAACAAAAAAAGACATTAAAATACTTTCGCTATTTTGAAAATATTATTTTTTCGCATTTTTTCAGATACTAGATTTTGTACCATATATATATTATATCTCTAACCGTATCTCTCCTCGTTCAGCTGACCTACAAGACCGTCTGCGTTACCGAAGTCACACCTGAACTACACTTCTTTGCGCAAAGCATTGAACAGGGCGAGAAATTCGAGAAAATGATGTCGCAACTGCAAGACGACATCAAGGAATCACCTCCTCTTAAGGGCGCTTACACTCCCAAGAACCGTGACTTGTGTATTGCACAGTTTGACGATGGACTCTGGTTAGTTGTAACCCAATCTTCAATTAAATATAAAAATATCACCTCTTTCATTTCATCTTACATCTCATGTTTACATTATAGCGTGTTCTATAACTCTCTTTTATTAATTATAATAGAAAAAAAACATATTTGATTGATTTATTTCCTGAATAAATTGGTCCATTTTTGATTTTTTATCAACTATTTCTGATCTAGGTACAGAGCTAAAGTTGAAATTGTCATATCGAATACTGAAGCGAAACTGTTCTACATTGATTATGGAAACGTTAGAGTTTTACAGCCCTTGTATGAATCTAATCATGAATTTTACTTACATTCAACACTTCCTACGTTTGCAGAAAGCTGTTTGCAATATCACAAACATGGCTTCCATCCCTTCGTCGTACACCCAAATGCCTGCTCAAGCTACGGAGTACGCTTTAGCTGGTATTGCACTACCGCCCGAGGTCGGTTCCAATTCCTATTTTAAATATCTCCTTTTTCCGAGAAATCTCCTAACAAAATGCTCCACCCTTGTACGCAGGAAGAAGACATCGTTGCAGCGATGTCCAGCCTATCGACCGACATTCTCAACAGGGAGTGCAAGTTGAATGTAGAGTACCGTACCACACTCGATTGTGTCACACTACTCGAGAATGGCGTTAGTTATTTTGCTCGACAAATGGATCATGTTTTCTTCCCCAACAGACTTAGGTACAAAACTATTACATCGCCATATTTGCTCGGTAGATAATTACATAAACAGATACATGTAGTTTATGAAAGACTGTTATAATATCTGATAACTGTAACTTATTGATGATAAGGATGATATCGGTCTGATTCTGGTTAAAGATGGTATCGTCTGTTTGGAGCAACGTAAAGAAAAGAGGCTATCAAAACTAATGAAGACTTATAATTCTGCTGAGAGCAAAGCCAAGAAATCCAGGGTATGTTGTTTTCTTTTTATAATAGTATCAAAATTGTTAGTAACCAGAGAAACTAATACATTTTCTATTTATAGACTGGCATCTGGTGTTACGGAGATTTCCGTGCTGAGGACACCAGAGAGTTTGGCTACAATCCCTAGGCTACCACTGCTCTAGCAATTCACTTATGTAGTGATTAAATCATCAAATGATCAAATAATAAATAATATTTATTACTATTTTAAATTTTAGTATAAATAAAAAATTCTAACTTTTATTTATATTTGTTCTTGGAAATACAGGAAATAATAATTAAAATATTTTATTTATATAGTACTCAAAGATTTTCTTTTAAATATGCATCACAACATCGGTCACATTGTTCATATACAGTTTCAAAATCAGAATAGGTTCCCTGGAAATGTAGAATATATCAGTTAAAAATAGAATTCTCAAATAAATTGCATAATATTCAATTTTGTCAGGATAGAATTTTACATATTTTACATATTTTTCATTTTTTTACTATCATCAATAAGAAAATTAAATAAAACATAAATATACACATAGTATATTTTATAATTAAAAACAATAAATTTCAAATAAAAAAAAATTAAATTTTAATTATCTGGTTAAATTTACATAATATTATTTTACTAATATTTATATTCAATTAAAGTATGTACACATCTTTTAAATGTAATAATCTTTACAATAGTTTTAAATTTAATTAAAATAATAAATATAGCAAGTGATTTTGTAAAAATATTAATTTCTAAATTTATCATATGGCTTATCTGTCCATCATCAATGAGCAGATGAAATTCTACCCTGCTCCAACTTAAGATGAAACTTTACCCTACTCCATCTTAAGATGAAACTCTACCCTACTCCATCTTAAGATAAAACTCTTCACTTCCCCATCTTAAGATGAAACTCTACCCTACTCCAACTTAAGATGAAACTCTACCCTACTCCATTTTAAGATGAAACTCTACCCTACTCCATTTTAAGATGAAACTCTTCACTTCCCCCTCTTAAAATGAAACTCTACCCTACTCCAACTTAAGATAAAACTCTATCCTACTCCAACTTAAGATGAAACTCTACACTTCCCTTATTAAAAAGATCTTTTAAAATCAAACAATGAGTATCGAGGATTAATATCTGTATTATTTATTTAAAATAATATATAGGAATTAATAATATATATATTAAATACATTATATAAAATATACTTCCAATATTTCCTACATTTTCTTCTAATAGCTCTTTGCTTGATCCAGTTTATCGACTCCCCACATACATTAGTCCAGTAGCATCGCCGGCTTTAGTTTTCTATTGGAATTAAATCTGCTAACTGGTACATCAACGTAACCTCTAGCTGCGATAGTTGAAAGACAGTATAAGTCCCTTTTGTCAACCCATCGACAGATTACAATACCATCCAATCCCATTCGCAAATTTGATATTTTCACCTTGACCAAGACGAATGGTATTGATACGAGGAAATCCTCTGGACGTCGTCCTGATAGTTCCGACTAGATCAGTCTGACGGGAAAGAAGATACTTCGACAATTTAAGAGATGTGTACAATATGTCGATTACACTGATAATCAGTAAACAACAATGTTGAAGGTAAATCATTCCCTTTCCCCATCTAGTTTCCCTATCAGAATAAATGATCAATTTTAAACAATAATTTGTCGTTTAATTCACCGCATAAAGAGTTGCATCACTCTCTACGGGTTTCCAGAGGCATATATTGTAAAGAAACCCTAGTTGTCCACTTAATTTCATCGTACCTTCGTCTATCGATAGTTGATGACTACGTAACTCTCTCTAAACTCCTCGCCTGTTTTGCAAGAATTTATAATGTAGTATAATTTATAATTTCAGTATATTATAATAGTACATATTTAAATTTTAAAATGCATATATATGTCTTCTTATTGAATATTGAATTGATAAGAAATATATAAAAGAAATCAAGAGTATATGAGAATGAGAAATTAATCTCACTGTCAACTTGCCCAAATATCCTTTGCACTCTTCTCGTTACTTTATCTCACCCTCGACCGTGTCCTCTACCACGTCCAGCCTGTCATCACGAATTGCATCTACTGTGGTCTCATCGGATGATACGTTTTCCGAATCCTCATTCTCATATTGATTTCCTAAACTTTCCCGAGTAGAATAAGTTTTTATTTATAAAAGTTATTGTTGTCTACGCGAAATTGACATTATTTTGAAATTTTCATTTCTAAATATATTCACAATATTATTATAATTATAACCTATATTTACGATTTATAATACATTTTTATTTTTATTTTATTAATGGTAGTGTTAATTTAGGTGCATCAAATAATATAATAGATAGCAATAATTAAATATTTATAAATGCAATAAAATTGATAAATGTAAATTTGAAATTACTTATAATCTTAATTAAGTGAGTTATTATATAATATTATTACATGTATTTTACTATTTATATAAAGTACATTATTATATAATATTACAAACATCAATGGACTCTGTTTTAGTTTCGTTATCACACGAATAACTCACTAATCGCAAAGCTATTATTGTAAATTCAATTTTAAATTTTAGTGTGCCTAATAAAACAATTAGCTCAAAAAATAACATTGTACCTTATTATTATTATTGTAATTTCAATATTACTATGCATACTAATAAAACAATATTATATTAAAAGTTAATATTTGACTTCTATACATATTTTGAAAATACAATCTTTATTCATCCTATATAAGTTCATTTTTCACTTTAATTACTTACCCCCATAAATGTATAATACTAAATAGTTGTTTTTATATAAATTAATAAAAAAGTATGTGAAATTTTATTTTTAATATAATGCTAATTATTGTTTTAATCTTTAATATGAAAAATGAAAATGATATTTATAAAATGTTTATTCGAATTCCACTATTTTTTAAATAGTTTTTTAAGTAATTTTTTATTGCATTAATTTGCGAAAATATCCGATATGTTTTTTCTTTAGTCAGTGAGACGTTCATGCAAAAATGGTTACTTAACTAGTTTAATTATTGATTTATATTATGGATTTAATCAAGACGTCAAATTGACCTGAATCAAAATCTCAGTTTAATTTATAATTGAGTAGTTAGTATATATAAAATAATTATATTTGGTATATAAGGTATAGAATTGAAATTGCAAAGATTATATATTTTAAATGTATTTTGCAATATGAATTAGTGAATATTATTGTGTAGTTATGTAATCAAATAGTGAATTATTTCGATAGAAGTACTATTCTAACATAATAGGGATCTTCAATAATCCGAACTCCTTTAGGGTCAAAATCTCCTAGTAGAAGGAGCTTAGCTTTACTTCCCTTTGGCTTCAATTCATTTAAATCCCTATACAAAGAGCATATGTAAAGTTTAATAAAAATATTGAAAATATGACATGATTTGTAAAATCATTATACTTCATTTAATTATAATATAAAATAATTCTGATTAGTAGATATTAGATAATACAAAATTTTACTGTTATGAATAATATAGTGGAGTAATAATATTCAGTTTTAAAAATGTGTAATGCAATTAGAATGCAGTTAAAAATTTAGATTTAAGAAGTAATTATGTTAATTTACATTAAATAACAATAAAAGGAAGTTATAATAGGGAATGGTGATCTCTAACCTCATATTGTCATTGTCTTTACCGAAGATCACATCAAATTTGTGGAAGTCGTCATCGCATATCTATTCGTAAATAATATAACTTTGTTTCCATTAAATAACTCATTATCGGCGAGTATTCAAAGAGATTAACGAAGTATTTGAAATGAATAGCTAATAGCTATAGATAGCCAGGGCTAATTAATGGCGGTTAAAGGTTTCGGCGGAGAACTTAAAGGAACTAGACGATTGCATTACCTGTCGAACGATGTGAGGGCATTCGATATTGTGGGCTTTCATGACCTTGAGAGCATCTTTAAACGCCCTGTTACCAATATGCCATGTACCCAGAGCAGCGGAATCGATAAGCCACTGGGTGGAGTAGACTATACAGTAATTGCAACGATTTTTGATGGAATGATGCATCATTCTTATTATTGTAATTTGGAGCTAGAAATGACCTCTTAAATTATTACTTGAGAAATTGTATTTGCTAATTTAAGATATTTAAAAACTATTTGTGGGCTCTGCACGCAATAACAAGCAGTGACAATGGTCATCATTACAGGTCATTTTGTTTGGTTATCGCATATTCTCAGTGAAACTGCGGTTTTCTGACGCTTTCATTATTTATAGTGAAATATACGCCATAAGTGGAAATACGTAAATTTCAATAACAAATATTATATTAATATAATATGCAGTAAAATCCTAATATGTAGGTAATTAAAAATTAACATAGCTGACCTTTGATGACAATCCTTTTTCTTCAACTTTGTGCCTAAACAATGCCTCGGCAATAGGAGATCTGCAGATGTTTCCTGTTTTGGTAGTCATTGTAATATGCGTCATTCATTCATATTAAATTTATATAAATGAAAATCGTATGGATAAATTACCCAGATAATAATAACCCTAAATAATTAGGAAAAATTTACATATAAATAAAATGCAGCATGCTTTTTAATGCCATATGCAATATGATATAATATAGTATAATAAATGTTTATAAAATAATGAAAAATGTGCATCGGTGACAAATTTAACTACGAATAATCTATAAAATACTGTTACTGACTCATAGAACATACTATTTATCTACTGCTGGTAAAGTAAATAATATAATAGTCATTATAATTATGACATCAATTTAGTAAATAATATTTTTTTTAAATTTAGTAAATACTATTGATATTGTATATTAATAGAGCACAAAATTAATTAATCAACTTTGTATTTCAGATTGTTATTTACATATACTAATGAGTATCATTAGAAGCCATTGTAAATTTAGAATTCATATTTCGATATCATATAGTTAACATTCCTTAAGGTTGCTGGTCAGTGTGGTTCACACTGACCATAGCACATTAATTGCTTCAAAATATTACATAAGACCATTAAATAATATGAATAACTATGAATGACAAAATATATAGAAGTACCAATGCTATATATTATATCTATAATAAAATCTCTGAAGATATATATATATATAATATATACATAATGTATACACAATATAGTGTATATTATATATAACATATATATAATTTATATATATATATTATGTGTTATTATATAATAACGTATACATACATTATTATTTTATATAATATATATGTCCATAATATTTAATTCTCTGTAGTTTACGGATTCAATACGCCTATGTAGAATTGTCATCGCACGCAACATTGGACTTGATCCCACCAATTTATATTGGACAATGTAAAATGTACACTAACCTAAACATATAAATAAAACAGATTTCTTTTCTTGAGACATAATTATAAATTAATTATTTAAACTGATGTTTTGTATTTTTATCACCTGTGTCGTACAAAATGGGTTGCTGTGAAAAAGTGTATCGTTTCACGTGATATAATCTCATTTCAGTGTATACATTTATAAATAAATTATTTTAAAATGCTAAACTACCATTTAATAACTAGTAATAATACTGATAATCAATATATTCTATAATTGATTTATTTTTGTAATATTTAATAAATCTGATGTTATATAAATAAAATGTGGGCGTGCCAATACGAGTTATAGGCGTACCTAGCTCTAAATTCAAATATGTATAGTAATATATTTCGAAATTTAAATATTAAACATGAATAATTATAATATACTAAATGAGATTTACTATTTTTTAAAAAATCATTCATTCATCATTTAAGAAATAAATAAAATAGGCGATGAAAATAATAATTTGAATAATGATAATTACAATATATCTGATACTGCCATAGAAAATAATATCAGTACTGATTTAAATTTACGATCTAAAATTAAAATACAATTATTATATAATATATCAATATTTCAATAGAAACAAAAAAAAGATATGAAATGTTAAAACGAAAAAATAATAAAGCATATGTAATTGAAAAGAGAGATAAAGATCTAAGAAGAAATATAAAGATTATTTCTAAATATGGTAAAAAAAACTGAACCTCTATGGATTGGTTTATATCAAGTTTATGACATTGATCAAAGAAATAGAATAATTTTAAGAGATATCAAAACTTAAATAATTTTAAAAAGAAAATTCTCTTACTTATATATAAAATCATATAACGAAGCTAATGATATTACAAATAATTATACAGGTTTATTTTATTAATAGTTGAATAATTAATAAAGATAACAATATAATATTATTATAATTAACAGATGTAACTAAAGTTAATATAATTAAGGATCATTGCTATTTTAAAAATGATGCCCAGAAACAAAGTTAGCACATTTACTGTTTGTTATATTGTTATAATTGTATAAAATTATAAAAAATAATTTATATTGTTATAATTAAATAAATATAAAAATATAATTTTTTTTATAGTTCAAGTATCGCTACCTATTATTAATATCAAGATCATTATTCAAAAATACAATTCTCTAATACAAGTTATTATATATTAAAGTTATATATAAATTAATCCCAACTATAATATTTAAATACATAACTGTTATACTTATTATATTATATCATTATATATATATATATAATTTGAATATTCAGTGTGAAATAGAAGTGAATTAATCAGTCAACATCATCAACAAGTTATATAAGCCACTTAAATGTTTTATGTAGTTTATTTTTTAATATAATTACTATTATGTTATATACAGTAATATATAATATATTATATTATTCATTAACAACATACGTATTTTATAATATTACTTCACTGCTAATATCTAATAACTATTATTTGCATGAAAAATAGACAATAAGGATATTTTCAATATTTCTAATAATCGTTTTGAATATATCACTAACTTATTTACATCAAACTTGAAGAATATCATTTGTGGAAAGATTTACTAATGAGAACATTAAATATTATAACTGGTTTTAGTATATATTTTTGAATAATTACATTTATTAATATATTGATGAAAATAATAATTCAATTATATACAGACTCGGAGTATTAGACATTTGATGTATAATGTAGTTACTGAATTACAGAGTAAGTCAATATCCTAATTAATTTAATTCAAAAATTGGTATATATATACCAATTTTTCTCTATGTGAATTAACAATATATAGTTAATTCACATAATGTAAATATTATTTAACGTCGGCATTGTGCATTTGAAGATTATCATATTATAAACAGATAGTTTTTTTCACATGATAATATGCATAATTTGATAGAAGGTATTATACCATATACATTGAGAAATATTATTATGACACTAATTAAAATTTTCACTTTAGCTAGTATGAATAAAAAATGTTTACAATTATAATTTCCAAATATTCCTAAGTTATTTTCACCTATCATAACATTAAAAATTCGTCAAATAATCGGTTCAGCTTCACATAAACAGGAATAATTTTTTGTAATTCCTACATTAGTTGATGCTAAATTAACTAAAGTGAAAATAGTTGGAATATTTATTTACAATTATGGGACATTGTTGATTATTTATATAATCCAATTATTAAAAGATAAAAATGATTTCATTTATCTAATTATTATTTATCCTTATTATATTAATGTATATGACTCTCTAAGAAATATATATTATTTTCCTTTTAAAAAATATCAATCTAAGACAATTGCTAAAAATTCATTTAATTTTACCCTTATAATATATACTTTAGATCATATTCACCAATTAATGTTCGCTAAAAATTTTGGAAACAAAAATGTAGATATGTTCAAATGTAATTCAGTTCAAATATGAACAAATATAACCATTGATAAGTTCTGTTAACTTTAGAATGAAAGTAAAATCTATGGCAGATAGTTTAACAATAAAAATTACTTATAAAATAATTATGTATGGATTGAGTTATAGTATAGTATTTGTATTAACTATAACAAATATTGATGTTCCAATATGGTTAATATGTATATTTTATATATAAATGATACATTATATTTTTCAATTAAATTATTTATACCTGATGTATACATTTATGAAAAACATACTTTACGTGTAATCCTAGAATTAAAATATATATTAATTAAACCATCACATTTATTAGATTCACATAAACATAGAATATATAAAACAATGTTTATTATGAATTTACTCTATGTTATTAGATTTTATTCTTTACATTAATTTGTATTATCATTAGTAGTTTAGCTTCTTTAAAATAATATTCAGTTTGTTTATATATTATGATATTTCATTATTCTTATACAGTAGTTTATAGAGTGAGTTTAATTAATATTATAGTATCAGAACAGCATATCGAATTTATAAAAATTTTCAAAATAAATTTAAAAAAATTTAAATTATATATTTTATACCTATATAATATATTATACTAAAATATATTAAATGGTAATATTAACACAAATATATCTATATATTATAATTATTTTGTATCATTTACAGTGAATACGGAGAATTAAATATTGGGAAATAAATGCTTTCAACTGCAAGTAATGATCTCTTAGAGTATGCGTTAATAATTATATTCTATTTAAGTTATATAGTATATTTATATGTAATGATATATGTATATGATGTAAGTATGTATATGATATTAATATTTTATAAATTTGTTCCACAATTTTAAATATCTTCTCTTTCAGATGTCCAGATTTTACTATTAATATAAAAGGAATGATATAAGCAAAAAAATATATTTGATTATTTATCTAGAAGCTAAAATAGAATTATAATTTTGAAATATATTTTAACAAAATCACACGAACAAAACATTTGGTTAATATACTATTACTACAACTATTATATCAGATGTGAGTAATGGTATTATAATTTTAAAACGTACATATATAACAATATTTACCATTATTTATTCATATTCTATTTTATTCAGGTATTTTTCAAAATGATGTTGTTCCAAAAATTATATACTTGTTATTTTGTAAATTTCCATTCTTGGGAGATGAAAATTGTCAGGTTATATTAGAATATCACATTTCTGATGACTTATATTACGTGATGAAGATATATAATTTGATATATAATATAACTTGCATTTATACTTTTATTCTAAATATTTTATAATTTATATTTACATGAAAAGTGTCAAATTATATTATAGTATTATATATTTGATTGCTAAGTCATATAATGTGATGTATAATATTACTTTAATTTATTTTTTATATAATTTTATAATTAACATTCAGTATTCCTGGAAAGCAAGTTTAAAATACTTCTGTAAGAGGACAACGATGTCTCATGTAAGGAAATTGAGTGAAAATTTTGTATCATTATTTTTTTAAAAACTATAATTCCTGGCTATAATTTAGACAATATTAACTTATATTTTATAATTTAATTATTAATTATCTGAAAAAGTGGAAGAAACAGAAAACAATCTCATAATAATTCTGTCGAATATGGTAATGACAGAAAAGAAAAAGATTTAATAATGACGTTGGTAATTCTATAACATTTTAATAATATTTTACTTATATTCATATTTCATATTAAAATTTTTATCGCACGCATCTCCCGCATAATTTGAACTCGCCGAACAACGGACTTGATCCTTATAATTTGTCATATTATCTTTATGATATATATTTGGAAATATCGGCATGTAAAAAATAAAATCTATATTAAGATCAATTAAATATCTATAAAATTGAAATCAACCATATATGAACCACAAATACATGCAAATTGTACAAATTATTAAATATATTATATGTAAACAAATCAACATAGTTCACAACCTATCAGAGCCGGAGTCATGTCCCAGAATGGAACCTGTGCCATAATGGAACCTACACATATAATAAGATATGTTATAGTTTCGTATAGGAATAAATCAATTTTGAATAATTTCAAATCAATAAGAATATACTTTATATCATTAAAATACATACAGGTAAATTATTTTATAGATATTAAATGTTTAACTAATAATACAACTAATCCATATATTATCACTTATACCGATTAAAATAAATTCTTATAGGGGTGTCGTATCTGTCAAATAGTTAATAAATAAACATGCCAATCAAAGAAATATAAATATTGAATTTTTAAATTATAAATATAGATAATTAATTTGAATTTTATATATAATTTAAATTTCTATTTTAAAGTGGATACATGATCTATTTAGAATTTATATGCACACATTTAAATACTACGCTTTGAAGAGTTACCACCATTAAATTCTTAAATATATTCTCAGATAGTATATTGAGAATATATGTGTGATGTCGTTCTCGGCTGACAATGCTATGGTAGATTTGTAGATAATAGAAGTACTTACTGCTAATAAGTTTTATATATATAAAATATCTAGTCATGACAAGATATGTTAAGCATATTATATCCTCGGTAATGTATCATAGTAATTACGTAAATTAATCGAGCCCGTTTTTACTTGCGGCGTAAATGAAATAAATAAAATATAGTTCAAGACAGCCGGAGATTATAAACCGATACAAATAAAATATTTTATAAAAATAATTGTTTTTTAATTTATAATAATTCAAGACAATTTCTAATATTGATATGGTTTCTAGCTACACAACATTTTCCAATATTCTATATATTACTAGAAATTGTAAAGTTGATATTACACTTATATGTATATTGCCTTCCAATTATATAGGCGCTTGGGAATTAGTATAATTGTAGTTAGATTACTTAGTTTTGATTATTTATAAAGAATAGATAGAAATTCATGAATACATATTTATAAATCAATTGATATATATTCTATAAACTTGGGGTTTAAAAAGATAATGTAGGTTTAATATTTACTTAATATAATATAAATTGACATTTGTGATGATTTATAAAGTTAATTTATTATATATTTCCATTCTCATAGTACAAGTATCATCGACGACTTTATTTTTCTTTAATATATTTGATTCAGTCTGTGAAATAGTCATTATCAATTAAGTAAAAAATTTTGCATTTAATATGTATTTAACAAATATAGTTATAGAATAATGCAACATATTAAAATTTTATAAATAATCATACAAGTGTAGACACCACAATTATAAGAGTCTTTTTGATAATATTGTTGTTCATAAGACAATTTAAATTGTTTTGACAGTTTATAGTTTAGATATATCCTAAATAATATATTATATAAGGTATATATGTAAGTATATATATATATATATATATATATATATATGTATGTAGATATATATATATATATATATATATATATATATATATTGTATGTTTATATATAAAGGTTTAAGATAGTGCAATTAAATCTTTGTAAACATATTTACAAAATAAACCCAGGGTACATATATTACATAATAACTAACTTGAACTTTTCTGTTTTTTTTAAACATAATTGTATATATGTTAAGCTATCTATGACATGTATAATTCTTAGAGTTACATCCGCATACATCAATACCCAATGTACATTATCAATTAGTAGTGGAATAATAAAAGATTAATATCATCAAATTTCATCTGATATTCAAAGTATTAAAGTTAAAAAATATATACATTTTAATATTATTATTATAAGAGGATAAATTTATAATTATTCAATGTCAAAAATTAATAAAGAAATAAAATATTTACTATTATACAGATAATAAAATAACAACAATAGTTTATATAGTTATATATTGTTTATATACCTTACTAAAATAAAATATATCTTTATCAAATTGTATGCCAAAATGTGAATCAAAAATAAAGATGTTTGATAAATTACAATCTTTTACTAGTTTTGAATGTAAAATCTTATTTCCTATAATAAAATATGTATTATTATTAGTATTATATTATATAAATAGTATTACAAATTAGTATAACACTAATAATTCTATATGATACCAATTATATTATCACAAATTCATATAAAATTATAATAAATAAAATACTAACATTATCCTCTAGTCAAGATTGTCAACATAATGTGTATACATATGACTTGTTTATGCCAGTACAGGGTGTGTTTTCATCAACCATTTCCTAAAGTTGTTATTAAGTTACATATATAATGATTATGCTATAAATTTTATATGTAAATAATTACATTTAGGATCTGAATTTCTCAAGCAATAACATAAAAATGATACTGCATAGTCATGTACAAATATTTTTTTTTATTATAATCAGCAGATATATCTAGATATTATTAAACACGTTAATATAACAATAATAATACATTACAATGGCATAATATAATTTAAAATGTCATTAATATTAATATTATTCTAACATTATTATCGGTTGACATATATTTTATGTGTTCAATATTCAGAGATTTGATGAATATATTTAATTTGGAAACTTCATAATTTACTTTATCCATAAAAATATAGCAAAGCAATTCGTTCCTAAGTAAATTAACTTTATAATTTGTGTCAATAGTCATTTTCTGTAAAATATAAAATATTGTTTACTGAAATGTTATATTTAAAATATTAAATATTTTATATATTTGTACTAGATTTTTATATTATAAATTAAAAACCGAATGTTGATTTGTAACATAGTTATATGTTGGTGGCAAAACATCAACTATTATTTGTGTCAAAATACTTTCTTGATCTTCTGTAAATAATCCATTGACACAATTATTTTCCATCATTTCCCCTGTTCATCATATATATTAAGCACAAAATAATACATTAATTGTAATTAGGTAATACAAACAAACTCATATACATATATATATATATATATACACAATATATATATATATATGATTATTAAATAAAACTGAACATGTATCAATAGAATTTGAACAAACTTTGTAATTCAGGTCCTCCATTAAACATTAGATGTCGTATACTCTGAATCTATATATATATATATATATATATATATATATATATATATATATAGTATTATTAAAATATATAGAGAAAATATATCGATACAGATATATATAAAATATATATAAAATAAATCTGATATTTGGAAACATTATTTATTAACCTTTCCCAAAATAATGTTTTTAAAGCATGGTAATAAGTTCTCAGCAATGCATTTCAATTTATCATCATTAATTTTGAAAATAACTGAATTATTTATTTCAGATATATGATAGTCCAAAATAAAAAATTGAAATTTAATTAATTTTTTAATTAGAATATATAAAAAATTATAACATTATTTATAAAAAACATTTAATGATTTAAAACATCAAAAGAATATATTTAATAATTTGTACAATTTGCATGTCTTTGTGGTTCATATATGGTTGATTTCAATTTTATAGATATTTAATTGATCTTAATATAGATTTTATTTTTTACATGCCGATATTTCCAAATATATATCATAAAGATAATATGACAAATTATAAGGATCAAGTCCGTTGTTCGGCGAGTTCAAATTATGCGGGAGATGCGTGCGATAAAAATTCTAATATGAAATATGAATATAAATAAAATATTATTAAAATGTTATAGAATTACCAACGTCATTATTAAATCTTTTTCTTTTCTGTATTACCATATTCGACAGAATTATTATGAGATTGTTTTCTGTTTCTTCCACTTTTTCAGATAATTAATAATTAAATTATAAAATATAAGTTAATATTGTCTAAATTATAGTTTTTTTAAAAAATAATGATATAAAATTTTCACTCCAAACTTTTCTCGTATTCATCACATTATATGACTTAGCAATCAAATATATAATACTATAATATAATTTGACACTTTTCATGTAAATATAAATTATAAAATATTTAGAATAAAAGTATAAATGCAAGTTATATTATATATCAAATTATATATCTTCATCACGTAATATAAGTCAACAGAAGTGTGATATTCTAATATAACCTGACAATTTTCATCTCCCAAGAATGGAAATTTACAAAATAACAAGTATATCATTTTTGGAACAATATCATTTTGAAAAATACCTGAATAAAATAGAATATGAATAAATAATGGTAAATATTGTTATATATATACATTTTAAAATTATAATATTATTACTCACATCTGATATAATAGTTGTAGTGATAGTATATTAACCAAATGTTTTGTTCGTGTGATTTTGTTAAAATATATTTCAAAATTATAATTCTATTTTAGATTCTAGGTAAATAATCAAATATATTTTTTTGCTTATATCATTCCTTTTATATTAATAGTAAAATCTGGACATCTGAAAGAGAAGATATTTAAAATTGTGGAACAAATTTATAAAATATTAATATCATATACATACTTACATCATATACATATATCATTACATATAAATATACTATATAACTTAAATAGAATATAATTATTAACGCATACTCTAAGAGATCATTACTTGCAGTTGAAAGCATTTATTTCCCAATATTTAATTCTCCATATTCACTGTAAATGATACAAAATAATTATAATATATAGATATATTTGTGTTAATATTACTATTTAATATATGTTAATATAATATATTATATAGGTATAAAATATATAATTTAAAATTTTTTTAATTTATTTTGAAATTTTGTATAAATTCGATATGCTGTTCTGATACTATAATATTAATTAAACTTACTCTATAAACTACTGTATAAGAATAATGAAATATTATAATATATAAACAAACTGAATATTATTTTAAATAAGCTAAATTAAAATTACATTTATGAAATATATTTTAACAAAATCATATGAACAAAACATTTGGTTAATATACTATTACTACAACTATTAAATCAGATGTGAGTAACATTTTTATAAATACGCTATGCTGTTTTGATTCTCTAATATTAATTAAACTTACTCTATAAATTACTGTATAAGAATAATGAAATATCATAATATATAAACAAACTGAATATTATTGTAAAGAAGCTAAACTACTAATGTTAATACAAATTAATGTAAAGAATAAAATCTAATAACATAGAGTAAATTCATAATAAACATTGTTTTATTCTATGTATATATTCTATGTTTATGTGAATCTAATAAATGTGATGGTATAATTAATATATATTTTAATTCTAGGATTACACGTAAAGTATGTTTTTCATAAATGTATACATCAGGTATAAATAATTTAATTGAAAAATATAATGTATCATTTATATATAAAATATACATATTAACCATATTGGAACATCAATATTTGTTATAGTTAATACAACTACTATACTATAACTCAATCCATACAGAATTATTTTATAAGTCATATTTATTGTTAAACTATCTGTCATAGATTTTACTTTCATTCTAAAGTTATCAGATAACTTATCAATGGTTATATTTTTTCATATTTGAACTGAATTACATTTGAACATATCTACATTTTTGTTTCCACAATTTTTAGCGAACATTAATTGGTGAATATGATCTAAAGTATATATTATAAGGGTAAAATGAAATGAATTTTTAGCAATTTTCTTAGATTGATATTTTTTAAAAGGAAAATAATATATATTTCTTGGAGAGTCATATACATTAATATAATAAGGAAAATTAGATAAATGAAATAATTTTTATCTTTTAATAATTGGATTATATAAATAATCAACAATGTCCCATAATTGTAAATAAATATTCCAACTATTTTCACTTTAATTTAGCATCAACTAATGTAGGAATTACAAAAAATTATTCCAGTTTATGTGAAGCTGAACCGATTATTTGACGAATTTTTAATGTTATGATAGGTGAAAATAACTTAGGAATATTTCGAAATTATAATTGTAAACATTTTTTTATTCATACTAGCTAAAGTGAAAAGTTTATTTTAATTAGTTTCATAATAATATTTCTCAATGTATATGGTATAATACCTTCTATCAAATTATGCATATTATCATGTGAAAAAAACTATCTGTTTATAATATGATAATCTTCAAATGCACAATGCCGACGATAAATAATATTTACATTATGTAAATTAACTATATATAGTTAATTAATATATACACATATAATTTAAATACTTTACTAAACAATGTCTATATATATTTTAACAGGAACAATAACTCTTTTATATCCATCTAAATAATGTGAATTAATTAATCTCTATTTTATTAACTTTTTATATATCTTTAATAAAATTATATTTGGTAGAATGATATGCAACATATGTTTCTCTCTATCTATATATACTAGGTAAATTTAGTTTGCATATGAATTGGTATTTCAATAATGATTAAAATTGTGATAATCGAAATAAAGTGAAATTTGTTATTATTATTATTTTTATTATTATTATTTTTATTATTAGTATTACTATTATTACTATTATTACTATTATTATTATTATCATTATCATTATCATTATCATTATTATTATTATTATTATTATTATTATTATTATTATTATTATTATTATTATTATTATTATTATTATTATTATTATTATTATTATTATTATTATCATCATCATCATCATCATCATCATCATCATCATCATCATCATCATCATCATCATCATCATCATCATCATCATCATCATCATCATCATCATCATCATCATCATCATCATCATCATCATCATCATCATCATCATCATCATCATCACCACCACCACCACCACCACCACCACCACCACCACCACCACCATTATTATTATTATTATTATTATTATTATTATTATTATTATTATTATTATTATTATTATTATTATTATTATTATTATTATTATTATTATTATTATTATTATTATTATTATTATTATTATTATTATTATTATTATTATTATTATTATTATTATTATTATTATTATTATTATTATTATTATTATTATTATTATTATTATTATTATTATTATTATTATTATTATTATTATTATTGTGTATTTATATTTTGCGGTGACATACCTTGACGATTTTGATTTATTATTACTTTATTATATTTGATCGACGTTGTCATATATATAATTTTTTTTCTAAACCAGACAATAATTATGTAATCATTGATTCTTCTTTAATATCAACAATATAATTAAGTACTTTAACAATTAAGTGTACACTTATATTTGGCAATGCATGAGATTCTTTTAGGTCTAATATTGGTATAGCTATATTATTAGTTATTGGATTACGATTATTAATTGACAACTCTGATTCATTATTAATTATTCTACTATCTACACTAATCTACACTAATATCACAATGATTATATTTCCTTCGTCTGATGAAATATTATTGTAGAAATTATTATTATTATCGATTATTGGTAAAAAAAAGAGTATAACAAAATGTCTACACAAATATGTCAGTGTATTAGTTACAACATTACAATTTAATATTTGATGACCACGAGTATCAAAATGTTAAAATATATAGGCAAATATTTAGAAATATAGGGAAAATAAATATATATATATATATTATATCCTGAATCCTGTATATTCAATATATTATTATTAAACTAGTCTGATATAACATTCGGAATATATACCTCATTTGTTATATATTATGTATTCGATACATGGGATATTTATATTATTATGTATTCGATACATGGGGTATTTATATTATTATGTAATCGATACCTGGGATATTTATATTATTATGTATTCAATACATGGGATATTTATATTATTATATTCATATACACGTATGCTTATTAATCGAACTTTTAATAATATATATTTTGGCATTTTGAAAATTAAGATATTATCATAGATTTAGACCAATGACCCAAATCTATAGATATTATAGATACATAATATTATTTCATATAATTAAATATATTTTATTCAAGATTATTATTATAGAAAGTGTTACACATTGATTTACTATATTATTACCATATAATTAATACATCTATTATAAATATATATATATACAAATATATAAATACACTATATTTGTATATAAACAATATACAAAGTTTCATTGTAATAATGAAAAGTAGTATATTTCCATCCCAATTCTAATAAATAAATAAAAATTAGGGTATATATTATAATGAAACTATTTAAATTAAAATATAACATAAACAGGTGTATAATATACAATATTAAAATGTTAATATATAAATGTAGTTAATAAATATTTATATATAATACTTAATATGAAATATAAATATATTTATCTAATGAAAGTAAATGAATGTAATTGTATTACAACTGGATAACTTCAGTTATGTATTTAAATACAAACTCTGAAAATAATTGCATTGAATACTTTAGAGGCGTATTACATCGCACATATATAGTGCATATCATATAAACTATTGTGTCTTATATACCATAGTAGTGAATTAAATAATAATAGATATATTTACAATATTATTTAGTAGATAATTATTTACTAGAGTATTTTATTTTGTGCATAGTTAAAAAAACTGAGTTTGTAACGATGTTTTGATCCAAATTAGTATGCAGTTTATTTAAATTTCTAATATTTTTACTTTTATTATTAATAATGCATATATATTATTAATAATAAAAGTATATATTATATATATATATATATATATATATATATATATATATATATATATATATATATATATATATATGTATATTGAAAATAATAAAGTTTTTCAGGATTACATCATTAGTTAACCATATGAAAAATAATTCACACACATATATAAAACCCTCTACCATTTATGTAGTGTTTTATAGAGTTACGTTAAACTAAAAAAACCTTTTAAAGTAATAAATATTAATTAATACCAATAAAAATTATTGGAATACTCTTACATTAAATTTAACTATAGTTTCATATATGAATGTATATATATATATATATATATATATATATATATATATATATATGAATATATATATATATATAAAATCCTTTCGATTTTCCAGAGATTGTCCACGGTTTTAATCGACTATAAAACCCTCTATCATTTAAATAGGGTTTACTGGAGTTACGTTATATATATATATATAATTTAGTACTTTAAAAATGTTTTTGAGTCAAAATGTTTTCAACTCAAAAGTTGAACGTAACTCTAGTAAACCCTATATAAATGATAGAGGGTTTATAGTCGATTAAAACCGTGGACAATCTCTGGAAAATCGAAAGGATTTTGTAGCTAACAGATTTTATCGACTCACTATTTTGTTCTAACTATCAAACATGATGATACCATCAAGGTGATGTATGTTCAACGAACATTGCTAGTGCTATTATCATAAAAATAAATGTATTCTTATCTTGTAACTTAATTTACAAGAGCTATTATTAGAATAATGCATATTAACTCATTATTTACAGGCTAATGCTGAATATCGCCAACTAGACTGAATATCTCGGATATGTCTATTTTATTTAATCTGATAACTGATAAATCTTTTTCTATTTGATGCACGTATTAAAATGAAGATTTTAGTCTTCCAGATATTAGGCTGGTGTTGATCTAATCCTAGATTGAGAAATACGTAAATTGTTCCTTAAAATGCCAAGGTCTTAATCCATAAATGAATTTCAATACTAAAATCTACACTCTTAACAATCTTAACGTAATTATTACTAATAATTACTAGTTGATATTAAATATTACTTCAATTAATCAGTGATGTACAATGTACATTGCAGATGATAGTAATCATGCTGCATTTAGATCTACTTAGTGTAAATAAAGATTAAAAAACATCCCATATATACTGATACCATCTTATAATTTTTCATATCAATATCCTATTTATATTTTTAAACTTTGTAATGACGT
Source organism: Osedax frankpressi (assembly GCA_964035775.1). NCBI lineage: Eukaryota > Metazoa > Annelida > Polychaeta > Sabellida > Siboglinidae > Osedax > Osedax frankpressi. Next base: position 6,099,785 of record OZ038318.1, read on the forward strand.
AAAATAATAGGTAATAATCATACATCTCACAAAACTTGGCACACCTGTCAAGTATTACTCATCATTGAGGTCATAAACTACATTCTTGAAAACGAATCTAGAATTTTAATTCAGGTAATAAATTCTCTTTTTATAAATATATAAACAATAAATCGCATTCTTCTGACTTAATTTAATTAACTATGTAACATGCACTAATGATATTAACTAATGGCATATACTTGTTAATATGATAAAAAAGGAATGTCTAGTAGATTTGTATTTGTAATTAGTATTTGTTGTAACCATGGCGATTCTCTAACGATTCTGCATCCGATCGACAAACGAACAAACAATTTGACAACATTCATATTGACCCTAGTAGTACTAGATAATGTCCCTGTCTATATAGCATACTATTGATATCTCTCTTATGGCCAAAGGTATAAAGAAACTTTAAATTATGAATTATGACCTACTATATATATAGTCTATTATTCCATTATTTGTGAAGGATATCGCTGCTCATCTAAACAATTTATAATTATACTTATCTTACATCGATATATCGATCAATTACAATCATTCCTAGTACCTTATTTACTTGAAAAATGTATTTTACTTCATCTTTATAACTTGAGAATATCATGCTCTGAGAAAGTTTAATGCTATCGTTTAGATCAACAAAACCACAGTTTCATGAGTTCCAAAATAATATTATCGTAGATATAGTTTCATCTTACTAGTAAAAAATTGAGGAATTATGGATTCAATATTATTATTAATGTTTAAAATTTTTTTATTTCATAAATCTGTAATTACATTAATCTATGCCTAGGTATTAATTAATTGATAATTAGTTCCTCCTGTCTATTCCATATGTAATTTTTATCATATTATTTGTAATTAATATTTAAGCCGTTGATATAAGTCGTTAACCTCCCAACTAAATTTGACCCCAGTCTTCTTATTCAGAGATGCTGTTAAAGTATATATTATGTTTTCCCAAATAATCAACTCACTAAAACTTCAACTTAAACTTGTTATCTAATTAATTAAGGGGTTAAGTTTTGGGTTTAGGTTTGGGTTTAGTTGTGGGGTTAGTTGTAGGTTTAGTTGTGAGTTTTGGGTATAGTTTCGGGTTTAGTTTTGGATTTTGTTTTGATTTTAGTTTTGGGTTTGTGTTTGGTTTTAGTTTTGGGTTTGGTTTTGAGTTTATTTTTGGGTTTGGATTTAGATTTAGTGTTGGGGTTTGTTATAAATATAATTTCTTTTATTGCATATATTACCGGGCATTTCCTATTCAAGATAGCTAGATTATGTATATACTGATAACTATAATAACATTACACCCCACACAAATACCGATAATTTTAGGATAGCAAGCATATAAAGTAATTCTAAATATAATGATAATTATATTAATATACCACAAATTATATCGCTAACTGTTAGAAAAAAGGTTTTTCTATGGTATACGAGAAATGGTTTTCCAGAGTGGCATGTATTAGAACCTTTTGAGGGTTTCTTGGATGCTTGAAAATAGAAAACCATTTTAGGGTTTTCTGAGTATCTAAATAAAAGGATTTTCTATATACTAATTTTCATATAATTATTACAAAAATATAATGTTTAATAATATGTTTAATAATATATATTTATTAAGAAGAAAACTAAAAACATAATTTGAATATAATATTATAATTAACATTAAAATGATAATGTATAATACACATATATAATTATAAGTATTATATTAAATTATTATGATATAAATTACATATTGTACCCGGATAGATTAAAATATTCTACATAATAAAATAATAATCCATATAATTGTACAGATTTATTATTTAAATTTAATATATATAATGTATAAAATATAGAAACAAAATGAAGAACATGATGAACATTTTTTAATATCGTTCATTCCAAATCCTCATTTATATGCTGTATGCCATTTAATTTATTTATCTGTTTTATTTTAATGTATTGTTAAATAACGCAGAAATAAAATAGTTCTAATAAATCAAATAATGTATGTATTATTATAATAAATTCAAAATATCATCCAATCAACTAGTCATTATAATAATTTAAATACACACATATTTATTACGAATGTATATTAAAATTAAAATTAACCTCTATTATTCATATATAATGAATAGTTAATATCCATTGTTCATCCACACATAAATATATTATTATAGATAGCATTGCTGATTATGAGATATAAAATTGTATAATATATGATATTACATTATTATTGAAAGTAGTATATATATATATATATATATATATATATATATATATATATATATGTGATATATATTATATTGATTATCTATTAACTATATAAATAAATTACTATAATAATATTAATAATTTAATATATAGTAATATACCCATCAATATGTAATAAATATATATATATATATATATATATATATATATATAGCAAACCTAATTCCGATATATTCTCACTATATTCAATTACTTTACAATTACTTATCATTTATTTTTATAATATTAGTAGAATTCTGGATCATATCTGTTTTAACGAATATAGATAATAAAAATCATATATTTATAAAAATAATTTTTGATCATTATATAAAAATATTAATTTATATGTATTAGTGTTACTATAATTATTATAAAATATCATAAATATATGCATGTTTCTTATTGTAATAATCTCATTAGTTGTTTACAAATTTAATTTGTAATTAGATATGATTATGTTATATCAATTATCTCGAGTAATTGCAGTTAAATTATATTCATATTTATTATTTTTTATTATTATTATAAATAATTATTTCTATGCATATATTGAAAATATGTAGAGATTATTTTATATTATAACTTATTTAAATGCATTATATTATCAATTACATATTTTATATTATTCTTTATTAAATATTAATTATTAACTACATCAAATTAATTATATTAATCTATTTATAGAACAAAAATGATAAAACAAAAATTCAATTAACTCTCTTTTTTAACAATGTATGAATAGAACATTAAATATAGGAAAATAACCTATACCCAATATTAACTTCAGCACACTTGAACTTTATTATAAGTAATCAAATTTAGAGAGATGGCTAGAGTAGTAGAATACTATGTAGAGGGAGAGGGGAGGGAGTGAGAGAGGGGAGGGAGTGCGGAGGGAGTGACAGAGTGAGTGGGAGTGGGAGAGGGAGAGGGGGATGGAGCGGGAGAGGGAGAGGGAAAGAGAGGGAGAGGTCGATGGTGAAAGAGAGGGAGAGGGAGAGGTGAGAAGTTATCCCTTATATACTATCCTCTATAGAGAAGAGCGGTAATTATTATTAATTATTATTGATATTATTAAAATTATTATAATAATATCATATTCTATATTATATACTATAATGTATGTGCTATGTTATCTATTTATTAAGTATACTTAATGTATACTTTATATATAAATTAATTATATAATACATAATTTATTATATTATATCTAATATAATTATTGTTTAATATAATAAGTAATATGTTATTCATCATCACATTTAAATATAACACTAACAAATTAGTTATATATCGGATCAATGAATGTTATCAAATAAGTTACAAACTTTACAATAAACAACAATAAATACTTATAATTGTAATTATTTTAATATATATATTATACATTTGCGTATTCTCAATGAATATAATATACACAATGAATATAATATTAGGGTACACAAAACCATTGTGCATTTTCGAACCTTTTGAACCGTATAATATAGTACTGGTGTACCCTAGAAATGAATCATTTCGTACCCTAATTGATTATTTAATCATGTACCCTAATTAGGGTACAATACATATAGCAAGCGTTTTTGTATCTGTATTTAATTTTTAGAGTATACTGTAAAAATTGGCCCCTCTGTACCCTATTTTTTACAGTGTTGTTAATACAACGATTACACATATACTTATAAATACATTATATTGGTATAAAAAACAATATTTCATTTTTTGATAGCATACATTTTATAATAATAAAATTTATAAAGAGTATTTCAGGATTATATTACTAGTCTGTATGAAAAATAATTCATATATATATATATATATATATATATATATATATATATATATTATATTGAGTTGGAAAACCCTTTTTATAATGTTTATTATTTTAAAAGGGGTTTTCAGCTAAACCTAACTCTAGAAAACCCTTTGCACGAGTTAGATGGTTTTAAAGTCGATTAAAACCCTGGAAAACCCTTTTGAAAATTCAATAGTTTTTATAGAAAAAATCGACTCATAGAAAACCCTTTTTTTTAACAGTGTACCGTTAATGATAAATTATTATAAACCGTTAAATAATATGTGTGTGTGTGTGTGTATGTGTGTGTGTGTGTGTGTGTGTGTGTGTGTGTGAGTGTGTGTGTGTGTGCGTGTGTGTGTGCGTGTGTGTGTGTGTGTGTGTGTGTGTGTGTGTGTGTGCATTCGTGTGTTTGTTTAACTACAAATTATTACTTTTTAATTAATTAATTAATTCATAGTAAATTGTTTTAATAGTATATGTTTTAATAATTAAAATATTGGTTTATATCAAAACAATTCATATTATTTTTTATCAAGCTGTAAAAATATAATAAATTAATTTTGGAAAAATTGATAATATTTATTTATTTAATAATATGATATTTCAAACAACAATTTAGCTACTAAATTTAATATTAATATTGCTTTCATAGATCTATAACGTGCATTTGTAAAAAACATATATTTAGTATACGTCACACCGTCTATCAGTAGTGATCAGTAGAGACAAAACAAAACAAAATATAAAACAAAACAGTTAGACTACTAGGCATTACTTATAATAATTAAATAACTATATAATTATCAGAATATTATTATTTAATTAGCTAATATATAATACATCACAATTGCAATATATTAAATTGATAAATAATTCATCGTTAAATTACTAACGATAATTTAATCGTAATATAAAATGAATCCGATAATATATCACTGTAGATGAGATAACCAATTAAGGCCATATTTTCTACAAATATGCAATGCTCATCTAGGTCAAATGCTTTGTAATACAACAAAAACATTCCACAGACCTACTAATAAATTAAGTCGCCGAAATAAACAATTTTATGAAAATACCAGGGTAGACATAATATTAAAAAAGTTGAGTGTATGATCGACGAGGTATATCTAACCACACACATTACAGTAAACTTATCCCTAGTATAGCGATGATCTAGATCAAAATGTTACCCATCTATATACTAGAGTATATGAATTTATATAAATTAGTGTGTACGAATATCATTTGATTGAAATATATTTTTATTTATATGTGGGGAAATATTGAAAATTAATTACGTTAATCTAGGTTTGAGTATCTGTATATTATTTTATAATATCCGAATTCATTAATTTAAATATAGAGAAAATATTTTGAACCTTGTTAAATGTAAATAGTTGAAAATATTGAATTTTATATATATTTATGATACCTTATGAAGAAATATATTAATTACAAATTAAAGAAAATATTATCTTTATTGAATAGCAAATAGAAAATATGTATATTCATGTGTGTGTGTGCATTAAAACAATTTTGATACCGAAATATAAAAAAATTTACAAAAATAAATACACTATTTAATATGTTATAAATACGTGTTACCCATATTTCTTTGATTACATAATTCATCACAATTATTTCATTAGTCGGGGTAATAAATTTATAACAATGTAGTCAGATGGAAATACCTTAAAATGTTAGGATTGGCTTATGTAACTGGTCATGTGATACCAATAGAATCATATAAATACAACTACAGTTGAGTGAATTGAGTAAAGCAGCTAATTCAATTAGCAATTACGAATTAAACGAAACCAAAAGGTTTATAGATATATTTTTTTAATTCTTAATAATACTTTTAGTTATATTATACTTATTCCTTAGTAATTACAAATTACTACATTAGTAGATTATAATACTACTTAAGACTTCATTTAATAAAATATTTTAAAAATATTGATATATTCATAGAAACAAAAATAAGAAACTAAAACTATGCAGAATACTATAATATGTATTTCACTGATCGGTTAGTAAAATTCATATATATACATATATATATATCAATCTCAACTAGTATTAATATGCTGAAACTATATTTAGTTCTTCATAAGGTCATATTAATATTTTGAATTATATAATTAATTTAGGTTTAATTAAAATATTATAGTTTTTTATTTTTTATCAAATATGAAAAACTATCTTCAACTATCGCAAACAATATTAACACACTTGCCTATCCAAAGCTAACATAACCACTTGCTTCCTTATATAGCACTGTGTGCAGTGGCGATCCCCGTGACACGTACAAATCCATTCAAATACCGTTAGTATATGCTAGGATCAATTCATATGTCAAGATAGAATAAATTGTATACGATAATATATTAGGTAATATAATATATATGTATATATATATTTAATTATTTTATTTTCACCAATAAAATAACCAATAAAATAACCATATTTTATTTTCACCAAATAAAAACCATTATAATTAATTATAATAGATATATAAATACTTATGTATCAATATAAATACGAGGAGGTAAAATATAGACTGTAGCTAAATAACATCCACAGACTGGTCTGAATTCTCCAAGTGTACGAAGACATGCGGTATAGGCAAAATGACGAGGACTAAGATATGCGATGACCCTAACAGTACCACCGTTCAATTTTGCGGATATTCCATGTCCTACATGTGCGCAATGCAGCCCTGCAACAGTAAGTTTTAGACTTGAATCATTGATGACATTCACAAGGCAACTTGTATGTAACACTACTCTACTATATTATTTCATTTCGGTTTTCAGACCCCTTCGAAGGAGTGGATTTCGGAACCTGTAGCAAAAAGTGCGATGGGGGTATAAGAACTCGAGTTGTACAGGGTCAAGAATTACAAACCATCGAATGCAACACGCATAGATGTAATATGGGTTCGTTATTATTATGATAGGTTGTTATACGATATATTTTGATAATGTGATAATGTAGTGGTATTTGTATAATCCAACGTTATTCAGTCTCAAATATAAATAACTTAATTTAAAGGTTTTGAAATGACAGATAATCGTAATTTTTCGTAATTGAATATAATATAATAATGATATTATAATTCGACTATAACACTAATGTTTAAACTTTATATTTAGACACCAGCAAATGTGAATCAGATTTGGTGTTCGTTCTCGACTCTTCCAACTCCATCGGAGATTATCACTTCTACAATGTCCGCCAGTTCGCAATAGATATTGTTAACGCTTTAACCATCGGTAAGCTATTATATTTTAGTAGTTGAGATATATTGAGATCATCATCTAAGATGTATAATATTGTTAAAAGCAATTAGGGTTAAAATAATTAAATAAAAAATAGAAAATTAAATTATAAATATTAATAAAATAGTTTGAAATTTAGGATACTTGTATTTAATAAATAAAATGACGTAAGTAATTTGGATTAATTTAATTATAAATTAAATATATATTTACGTGTATGATAATAGCTAAATTGAATTGTCTCGTGTAGTTGATTTATACACTTTATAATAACTTTTAATTAATAAACATTCACAACTGTTAGGAAATAAAAGGACTGACGTCGGAGTTGTTAGTTACTCCACCAAAGCAACGGTGAACATTGACATCAATGACCACAAAAATAAGGCAGAACTCAACGACTTGATATGGAAACTTCCTTTCTTGGCCGGAGAGACTAATACTGCTGATGCTCTGATGGTTGGTTAAATCATAAGAAGATAATAGTTCATTTAAAAAAGCTAATAAAGAGTGCAATTAAATAAATAGATGATATTTTATTGAAATAAGCAAACTATATTGCAATTAAATAATCAGTAGATAGTGCATTTAAATTACTTGCACAAAATATTGTTTTCGGTGATATTTGAATACCGATTGATCATTAATAAATTGTTATGTCCCTTAACTATTAACTCCTTAACTATTGTACAGAAAATGCGCAAAATGTGCAAGAAGAACCGACGTGTAGGCAAGAAACAGATCGCCATTGTGTTGACCGATGGTTTGTCTAATATCGATAATCACCGTACAGTAAAAGAGGCGCAACTGGCCAAGGACGATGACATCGAAATCATAGTTATCGGTTCGTATAATTATATCATATTACGATATCATTATAAATAAATACTACATATAGAAATATAAATATATATAATAATTATATAAATGAAGTATATATTCAGACGTATTGTCGTACTTATTTAATTCACCACTATAAATAGCTATGGGAAGATTCAAATCCGAGAAGGAAGGAAGGGCTATCGCCTCAAAAGACAGCTACTTTGGTTTAAAATCTGTAAGTGCAATCATGTCCATCACTGATAAAATCGTGAAAGCCACTTGTATAGGTTGGTTTATATAGAAATACTTATTCTCTATATAATATATTCTATATATTTTATTAATATATAATACGTCATTCATTCAAATAGGTCCCAAGACTTGCACAGAATGTGCTTTTCCTAAGTGCCCTACAACCTGCGGATATGACGGTGAAGTAAAGGGCTACCATGACTGTACATGGAAAGATAAGTTAGAATTAACTGACGTTAACATTGATATTCATTAATAGTATAAGATATATTGATAGTTTACAATTATCAATATGTTCATACTTTACCATAACCATCATAATTCTTTTATTTATTTGTTTTATTAATACAGTGGTGATAAGAAATTCTCTCATGAGTTTTGCGGAATTAAAAAATGCCACACCGACGCTTGCACTACTACCACGGAGGCTACTACCACGGAACCTACTACTACCACAGTAGCTACTACCACCACTGAGGCCACGACCACAACCACTCCCACCAAGGGAGGCGTTGATTGCTCCAAGTGTGACTTTACCAATGGAATCATCTGGAGGCCGGATGTTAAAAATTGTCATGGGTTTGTAGAAATAATATTGTAAACAGATTTTTCATTTGGTTATTAATATTGTAACTTGTCTTAAATAGTAAATACATAAGATAATAATAAACAATAACATTAATACTCTAAAATATTATAAATTCTAATATTTACAAACTTTCAAATAGATACTTTGTTTGCGAACCTACCGCTCACAAGGGAGTATACAGGGTAACTAGAATGTCTTGCGGTGAACTCTTCTGGAACCAAGACTACCACACTTGTGACTACAAGCCAACAGGAAACTGTAATCCTAATGCCGACCCTATTACTACCATCAAAATCAACAAAAGTACTGGTTAGTCGAAGTAACTCATATTATTTTATTCATATTTTTTTAAATTTATATTTTATAATATTCATTTATTTATAATACAGCTAAACCAATCTGCCCATACGAGACCAACCCAGCTGATAATCATCAATTCAGAAGCAAGGTTTGTCTATTTTTTAGTATAACCACATTAGTCAAATAATAAATAAAAATCTAATAATTTTAAATAAAATATTAAATAAATATATTATGAAATTAATTATAAGATTTAATAATTATATTCAGGTAATATATAATGTCAACATTTATTAGAATATTATTTATCAAGTCATTATTGACATTTCAATTGGATTAATATTAATTATTTATTTATTAAATTCATTTCAGTCTGTTACCGAATACCAAACTTGTCCCGCCGGATTAATTTTCAATGATAGCCCCGAAACCTGTACATGTATTCGTGGAGCTGACTTTACAGTAGAACCATGCGATAGCTCCATGCTCCTTCACTTCCCTTACGACAAACATCTTGATGACGTTACCTGCAACAAAGCCAAGAGTGACCAAGTTGGGAGCGGAAAGGTCGTGTTGGTAGATGATGCTGTTCGAGGAAAGGTTGCAGCATTCAATGGAAAAGGATATCTGGAAGTACCTTTCATTAGAACTTACTTCGCTGGAAACACTGTCACGGAGTTCTCAATTTCTCTTTTCTTCAAAGCAACTTCTGGTTAGGAATATATTAATTGTATCTCTATTATTTAATTATATAGTCCATTATATTATATATTTATTCTCAAGTATATTAATAAAATATATTTAATATTTTGCTTACATATTTATTGTTCCGTAAATCAGTTTCAACAAAGGGTGCACTCGTCAGCAATGGTGACTGCAAAGAAACTTCATCATTTGAAACTGGATACTCTAACGGAAAGCTTTATCAAGAAGGAACGACAACTGATAACAATGTTGTCTCTACAGGAATTAAAGTAAGTATTTGTGATATTGAAATGATGTCATAGTTTAAAAATAAATATTTTAAGTAATTATTCGAGATAGAATATATTTTATCTAATTTATCATATATAGTCAGTGACCAGTGGTACATGGAACCATGTTGCCTGGGTATACGATGGAGCAACTCTTAAGTTGTACTTAAATGGCGCTGAAGTGAGCTCTAGAGCCTTGACTGGAGCTATTACAAACAACGATGTCCCAATGGATGTTGGAGCTAGATGTGGTGAATTCTACCACACCGGACTTATTGATGAGGTTATATATATATATATATATTTAATGATATCTTGTTATTAAATAAGGATGAGTAATTTGATATCATCTACACATAGGATATATTTAACTTTATAAAATATAATTAAGATTGTTAGAAGATAGTTATTTAAGAGTATTTTGTAGGGGGCTGAGTAAGGGTGAGTACAATATTGTTTTGGGTATGACGTGGATATCGAGGAAATCATTTTAATGTGTAATAGCGTATCTATTAAAAATTAGGAATTACAATTTAGTAGAGTCAATTTAATACCTAGTGAACTTAACTTATTAATTAGTCTCTTTTGGTGTACGGTATTCAAAGCCGACGAATGTTTAAATGTAAAAAGTTGTATCTGTATGTTATTCTCATATATATACATATTATATATATATATATATATATATATATATATATATATATATATATATATATATATTATATACATATATATTTTACTAAACATTGATATATTAACACAGGTGCAAGTTTACGCACGGGCTTTATCCGCCGCTGAAGTTCTCGCTCTCTCCAACCAATGAGTAGCAGATTACAATTAATGTAATTCAGATAAAATGAAAATGATGAGAACAGAAAGAAAATTAAATAATTAATATAGAACTTATGAAAGAAATCAATTACAAAATAAATATAAACATCGAATATTATTTTATTTATCATGAAAACTAAATTAATGTATTGAAATTTGTATATGTATAAATATATATATATAATATGAATATATTTTGGGCAGTATCTTTAACATTAAATAATTCTAAATTAGATATAAGTATATTATAATTTGTATTATGTTTATAATATTAAACTTCAAGAATAAAAATATATATTCAATCGAATGTAGTTAAATAATAATGTTTGAATATATTACTACGTTTTGTTTGACCTTTAGAAAGTAATATGCTTTTAGTCAGAGTAGTATGTATATATATCATATATATGATATATTATATTGTTTATCTATTAACTATATAAATAAATTACTATCATAATATTAATAATTTAATATATAGTAATATACCCATCAATATGTAATATATATATATATATATATAGCAAACCTAATTCCGATATATTCTTAATATATTCAATTACTTTACAATTACTTATCATTTATTTTTATAATATTAATAGAATTCTGGATCTATTGTCTGTTTTAACGAATATAGATAATAAAAATCATATATTTATAAATATAATTTCTGATTATTATATAAAAATATTAATTTATATGTATTAGTGTTACTATAATTATTATAAAATAATAAAATAATAAAATATCATAAATATATGCATGTTTCTTATTGTAATAATCTCATTAGTTGTTTACAAATTTAATTTGTAATTAGATATAATTATGTTATATATCAATTATCTCGAGTAATTGCAGTTAAATTATATTCATATTTGTTATTTTTTTTTATTATTATTATAAATAATTATTTCTATGCATATATTGAAAATATGTAGAGATTATTTTATATTATAACTTATTAAATGCATTATATTATCAATTACAAGTTTTATATTATACTTTATTAAATATTAATGATTAACTACATCAAATTAATTATATTAATCTATTTATAGAACAAAAATGATAAAACAAAAATGATAAAACAAAAATTCAATTAACTCTCTTTTTTAACAATGTATGAATAGAACATTAAGTATAGGAAAATAACCTATACCCAATATTAACTACAGTACACTTGAACTTTATTATAAGTAATCAAATTTAGAGACTAGTAGAATACTATGTAGAGGGAGAGGGGAGGGAGTGGATCAGGGGTGAGGGGAGGGAGTGGGGATGGAGTGAGAGAGGGGAGGGAGTGACAGAGTGAGTAGGAGTGGGAGTGGGAGAGGGGGATGGAGAGGGAGAGGGAGAGGGAGATGTGTGAAGTTCTCCATTATATACTATACTCTATAGAGGAGAGCGGTAATTATTATTAATTATTATTGCTATTATTAAAATTATTATAATAATATCATATTATATATTATATACTATAATGTATGTGCTATGTTATCTATTTATTAAATATACTTATGTATACTTTATATATAAATTAATTATATAATACAGGATTTATTATATTATATCTAATATAATTATTGTTTAATATAATAAGTAATATGTTATTATACATCATCACATATAAATATAACACTAACAAATTAGTTATATATCGGATCAATGAATGTTATCAAATAAGTTACAAATTTTACAATAAACAGCACCTGTACTTTTTTACACGCCGTGCGCCGCACGCAATAAAAATACAAAAATTGTATATTTTTAGTTAATTCCAATTATAATTGTAATTGTTTTAATTTATTTATTATACATTTGAGTATTCTCAATGAATATAATATACACAATGAATATAATATTAGGGTACACAAAACAATTGTGCATTTTCGAACCTCTTGTACCCTAAAATATAGTACTGGTGTATCCTAGAAACGAATCACTTCGTACCCTATTTGATTATTTAACTATGTACCCTAATTAGGGTACAATACAAATATCAAACATTTTTGTATCATCCATACCCTAAAAATTGGCCCCTCTGTACCCTATTTTTGTACAGTATTGTTAATACAACTATTACACATATACTTATAAATACATTTTATTAGTGTAAAAATAATATTTCATTTTTGTATAACAATAAAATTTATAAAAAGTATTTCAGGATTATATTACTATGACTAGTAATATAATCTTGAAATACTTTTTATAAATTTTATTGTTATAAAAAAATAAAATATTGTTTTTGTCAACTGTATGAAAAATAATTCATATATATATATATATATATATATATATATATATATATTTAATGTAAAATAGTATTTAAATGAGTAATGAGTTGGAAAACCCATTTTATAATGTTTATTATTTTAAAAGGGTTTTTCAGCAAAACGTAACTCTAGAAAGCCCTTATAAATGTTAGAGGGTTTTAAAGTCGATGGAAAACCCTTTTGAAAATTGAAATGGTTTTCTAGTAAAATCGACTCACTAAAAACTTTTTCTAATAGTGTGACATATAAAGTGAATGGTATTATATACTACAATTAGTATTTGCTAATCTTGAAGTATCTAAAATAAAATGAATTTGCATTAATAAATCAATATAAAAAATGGAATAACAGTTATAAATTATATTTCAATTATAAATTTAAAACAAAATATATTAATTTAAAAATTATATTTTATGTAATAAATATTTAATAATATATATAGTTAGTGTACACTTTATACTTTAACTTTATTTATGATGACAAATTAATAAATCGAAATAGTTCAATATAAGTACCTTATGTTGCTTTATTTAAAATTATACTATTATTATTATGGCACTTCTTCTGATGGAAGTTTGTATCTGTCCCTGTGCATTGTACCAATTCCTGCATTCTTCTTTATTGCACCCTACTTATTTACTTATGCCATCCTACAGTAAATGGGTTAAATAATTATTATTTATAAATTTAAAGATCACGTTTAATAAAATATTTCATAAGTTGGTTTTTTATTTGAAAATAATACCAACTATCTGTTTGGATGTATAGATAGGAGGTATTGATAATTATTTATATATAACAATTATAATGATATCACAATCATAAGTATATTATATATACAATATTAATATGTTATATATTCTTATGTATTATTTATTATATTTACATAGTATGTAAACTATCAAAGTATATTTATATATATTTGATATCATTATAAAATATCTATAATAAAATTAAATAATAATTTACTTATTACACTTGAATTATATAAAATAATATATTTCTGTAAATTATTTGATATAAGTAATTATATCAAATTTATTATTTTGAAAAAAATAATAAATGTAAATAAAATAACAATTAAAGAAATGTCATTTATAATTTACAATTAATAATAATTATATAGTGACTTTATATACTTTCATTTTGTTCATTCACACTTTGTATGTAAATAATATAATTAATTTAACTATTATTAAAAAATAACTAATATATGTTTAACATATTATATATATATATATATATTATATATATATATATATATATATAATGCATATATATTATCTTTATAATCATATATTTTTCAAAAACTAAACTATGAAGCTATAATTTACCTTTTTGTTATAAATTATAAATACGATAATTTAATTTTATATTTATTTATATCTCTTATTTATATTACTCTATTAAACATATCATTTCTTCATTGGATTACTGTTACATGCAATATCTAATACTCTGTCGAATGCAGTTAAATAATAATGTTTGAATATATTACTACGTTTTGTTTGACATTTAGAAAGTAATATGCTTTTAGTCAATAAACAATATAATATATCATATATATGATATATATACATACTACTCTGATTAAAAGCATATTACTTTCTAAAGGTCAAACAAAACGTAGTAATATATTCAAACATTATTATTTAACTGCATTCGATTGAATATATATTTTTATTCTTGAAGTTTAATATTATAAACATAATACAAATTATAATATACTTATATCTAATTTAGAATTATTTAATGTTAAAGATACTGCCCAAAATATATTCATATTATATATATATATTTATACATATACAAATTTCAATACATTAATTTAGTTTTCATGATAAATAAAATAATATTCGATGTTTATATTTATTTTTTAATTGATTTCTTTCATAAGTTCTATATTAATTATTAAATTTTCTTTCTGTTCTCATCGTTTACATTTTATCTGAATTACATTAATTGTAATCTACTACTTATTGGTTGGAGAGAGCGAGAACTTCAGCGGCTGATAAAGCCCGTGCGTAAACTTGTACCTGTATTAGTATATCAATGTTTAGTATAATATATATGTATATAATATATATATATATATATATATATATATATATATATATATATATATATATATATATTATATACATATATGTATATAATATATATATATATATGAGAATAACATACAAATACAACTTTTTACATTTAAACATTCGTCGGCTTTGAATTCTACTAATATTGTAAAAATAAATGATAAGTAATTGTATTAATGGGTATATTACTATATATTAAATTATTAATATTATGATAGTAATTTATTTATATAGTTAATAGATAAACAATATAATATATCATATATATGATATATATACATACTACTTTCAATAATGTAATACCATATATTATACAATTTTAGATCTCATAATTAGCAATTGTATCTATAATAATATATTTATGTGTGGATGAACAATGGACATTGACTATTCATTATATATGAATAATAGAGGTTAATTTTAATTTTAATATACATTCGTAATAAATATGTGTGTATTTAAATTATTATAATGACTAGTTTTGTTGATTGGATGATATTTTGATATTAATATAATAATACATAAATTATTTGATTTATTTGAACTATTTTATTTCTGCATTATTTAACAATACATTATAATAAAACAGATAAACAAATGAAATGGCATACAGCATATAAATGAGGATTTGGAATGAACGATATTAAAAAATGTTCATCATGTTCTTCATTTTGTTTCTATATTTTATTCATTATATATATTAAATTTAAATAATAAATCTGTACAATTTTATGCATTATTATTTTATTATGTAGAATATTTTAATCTATCCGGGTACAATATGTAATATATATCATAATTATTTATTATCTACATTTATTATTATACTTATAATTATATATGTGTATTATACATTATCATTTTAATGTTAATTATTATTTTGTATTCAAATTATGTTTTTAGTTTTCTTATATTATTATTTTATTATATTTTTTGTAATAATTATATGAAAATTAGTATATAGAAAACCATGTTATTTTGAACTTACAACATTTTATAATGATCTAGAATACCCTTATGTTTTAAACCTAAAAAATCCTTCTATAAATAACTTGAAACCCATATTTTTAAAATATCTAGAAAACCCTTTTTTCAAATATAAAAAAAATCCTTTTATCAAATATCTAGAAAATCATTTTACAGATATCTAGAAAACACTTTATTTAGAAATCCAGAAAACCCTCAAAAATGTTTTATAGTTTCAAGCATCCAAGAAATCCTTAAAAGGGTTCTAATATAGATCACTCTGGAAATCCCTTTTTCATATATATATGGATACCGGTATCAAGAAACCAAATCAAGTTACAACAACTAATTAAACTTATTTATTTGTAAAGCCACATATTTTTATTTATCTGCAGTTTCAACTAGCTAAAATAACTATAATTTGAACATATTTATTAATTATCTTTTTGTAACTAGCTAAACCAACTAAATTTTAATCAACTAGCTATTTTGACTAAAATATGAACTATTATAATACGATATTATATCTTTGAATTTTCCTTCATTTTCTAATAGGAGAAAATTATTATTAATTATATATATTTATATGTCAATCATTTATTATATACACAACTTACTACGGACATAATTTCAATAAAATATACTTATATTAATATTATATACCTTTTAAATAAATATCTTATTTTATAATATAAATGTTAAATATCATTAATAAAATACACAGCATAGTATGAATTATTAATGATAATGTAGCTCAGGTTTAAAATGAAGAGAGGTATTTAATAATTATTGAAATAATTACGACTAATGCTAAATTACTGAATTGAATATTATGCATTCTGAATAACTCGATGGGGTGCACTGAATTTTACGTACGGGGTTATTCGACCGTAGTCTCTCATTGACCATTTGACCGTAGTCTCAATGACTTGATCCTAAATAAATTATAAAAATATTTTATTGTGTACGATATATATTTATAGATTTTTATATATATATTATAATAATTATAGAAATATTAAATATCGCCAAAATATATAATCAATCAGCAATAAAAGCATTAAGAATTTAGTAACTACTATATATTTTACAATACATGTTGATCATTGTCATATTATATATAATTAGTTCATATTTTCAATAATATGTAATACTAATAATATAATACATAATTTGATTATACTAATATTATTATTAGAAGTCGAAATATTCTGAATAAATGAATAAGGTAAATTATATTGAAAATAACCACTGTCGTGTCCCAGAATGTAACCTGCGCCAGAATGGAACCTTCACGTGACATTTTCTATAATATTTACAGACATATCTACAAGAATTAGATAATAATATGGCCTAATTACGTAATGATTAGTAATAATAGCAGCTATTATTATATGCTATCATATATTTTTTCTATGATATTAAAAAATATCATTTTTAAATTCTTAAATGTTGGCGTGTTAATCAATATCTGGTATATAAATCAGGGCGTGGTTACACAAATTCAAATTTATAAATATTTATAAATTTTCAATAGTCTGAATTCTATGATTACATCAATACGATATTAAAAGAGATTAAATACCCAGTAAAGCAAGGTATAAAAATAACGTGTTTAACACCTATACATTTGTATGGGTGTTAAACACGTTACAGCGGCTACAATTTTGGTAGATGTTTAACAATTATACAAATGTATATGTGTTAAACACCACTACAAATGTATAGGTGTTAAACACCACTACAAATGTATAGGTGTTTAACACCAATCAAATGTATAGGTGTTAAACACCAAATAAATGTATAGGTGTTAAACACCAAACAAATGTATAGGTGTTTAACACCAAATAAATGTATAGGTGTTTAACACCAATCAAATGTATAGGTGTTAAACACCAAATAAATGTATAGGTGTTAAACACCACTACAAATGTATAGGTGTTTAACACCAATCAAATGTATAGGTGTTAAACACCAAATAAATGTATAGGTGCTAAACACCACTACAAATTTATAGGTGTTTAACACCAAACAAATGTATAGGTGTTAAATAACAATACAAATGTATAGGTGTTAGGCACCACTACAAATGTATAGGTGTTTAACAAATGTATAGTTGTTAAGCACCAAACAAATGTATAGGTGTTAAACACCACTACAAATGTATAGGTGTTAAATAACAATACAAATTTATAGGTGTTAAACACCAAACAAATGTATAGGTGTTAAACACCACTACAAATGTATATGTATTAAGCACCAAACAAATGTATAGGTGTTAAATACCACTACAATTGTATAGGTGTTAAACACCAACAAATGTATAGGTGTTAAATAACAATACAAATGTATAGGTGTTAAACACCAAACAAATGTATAGGTGTTAAGCACCAAACAAATGTATAGGTGTTAAACACCACTACAAATGTATAGGTGTTAAATAACAATACAAATTTATAGGTGTTAAATACCACTACAATTGTATAGGTGTTAAACACCAACAAATGTATAGGTGTTAAATAACAATACAAATTTATAGGTGTTAAACACCAAACAAATGTATAGGTGTTAAACACCAAACAAATGTATAGGTGTTAAACACCAAACAAATGTATAGGTGTTAAACACCAAACAAATGTATAGGTGTTAAACAACACTACAAATGTATAGGTGTTAGGCACCACTACAAATGTATAGGTGTTAAACACCAAACAAATGTATAGGTGCTAAACACCACTACAAATGTATAGGTGTTAAACATCACTACAAATGTATAGGTGTTAACCACCAAACAAATGTATAGGTGTTAAGCACCAAACAAATGTATAGGTTTTAAACACCAAACAAATGTATAGGTGCTAAACACCACTACAAATGTATAGGTGTTAAACATCACTACAAATGTATAGGTGTTTAACACCAAACAAATGTATAGGTGTTAAACACCACTACAAATGTATAGGTGTTAGGCACCACTACAAATGTATAGGTTTTAAACACCACTACAAATGTATATGTATTAAGCACCAAACAAATGTATAGGTGTTAAACACCAAACAAATGTATAGGTGTTAAACACCACTACAAATGTATAGGTGTTAAACAACACTACAAATGTATAGGTGTTAGGCACCACTACAAATGTATAGGTGTTAAACATCACTACAAATGTATAGGTGTTAGGCACCACTACAAATGTATAGGTGTTAAACATCACTACAAATGTATAGGTGTTAAACACCACTACAAATGTATAGGTGTTAAGCACCAAACAAATGTATAGGTGTTAAACACCAAACAAATGTATAGGTGTTAAACAACACTACAAATGTATAGGTGTTAGGCACCACTACAAATGTATAGGTGTTAAACATCACTACAAATGTATAGGTGTTAGGCACCACTACAAATGTATAGGTGTTAAACATCACTACAAATGTATAGGTGTTAAACATCACTACAAATGTATAGGTGTTAAACACCAAACAAATGTATAGGTGTTAAACACCACTACAAATGTATAGGTGTTAAACACCACTACAAATGTATAGGTGTTAAGCACCAAACAAATGTATAGGTGTTAAACACCAAACAAATGTATAGGTGTTAAACACCACTACAAATGTATAGGTGTTAAACACCACTACAAATGTATAGGTGTTAAGCACCAAACAAATGTATAGGTGTTAAACACCAAACAAATGTATAGGTGTTAAACACCACTACAAATGTATAGGTGTTAAACACCACTACAAATGTATAGGTGTTAAGCACCAAACAAATGTATAGGTGTTAAACACCAAACAAATGTATAGGTGTTAAACACCACTACAAATGTATAGGTGTTAAACACCAAACAAATGTATAGGTGTTAAACACCACTACAAATGTATAGGTGTTAAACACCACTACAAATGTATAGGTGTTAAGCACCAAACAAATGTATAGGTGTTAAACACCAAACAAATGTATAGGTGTTAAACACCACTACAAATGTATAGGTGTTAAGCACCAAACAAATGTATAGGTGTTAAACACCAAACAAATGTATAGGTGTTAAATAACAATACAAATGTATAGGTGTTAGGCACCACTACAAATGTATAGGTGTTTAACAAATGTATAGTTGTTAAGCACCAAACAAATGTATAGGTGTTAAACACCAACAAATGTATAGGTGTTAAATAACAATACAAATTTATAGGTGTTAAACACCAAACAAATGTATAGGTGTTAAACACCAAACAAATGTATAGGTGTTAAATAACAATACAAATGTATAGGTGTTAAATACCACTACAATTGTATAGGTGTTAAACACCAACAAATGTATAGGTGTTAAATAACAATACAAATTTATAGGTGTTAAGCACCAAACAAATGTATAGGTGTTAAACAACACTACAAATGTATAGGTGTTAGGCACCACTACAAATGTATAGGTGTTAAACACCAAACAAATGTATAGGTGCTAAACACCACTACAAATGTATAGGTGTTAAACATCACTACAAATGTATAGGTGTTAACCACCAAACAAATGTATAGGTGTTAAGCACCAAACAAATGTATAGGTTTTAAACACCACTACAAATGTATAGGTGTTAAACACCAAACAAATGTATAGGTGTTAAACACCAAACAAATGTATAGGTGTTAAACAACACTACAAATGTATAGGTGTTAAGCACCAAACAAATGTATAGGTTTTAAACACCACTACAAATGTATAGGTGTTAAACACCAAACAAATGTATAGGTTTTAAACACCAAACAAATGTATAGGTGCTAAACACCACTACAAATGTATAGGTGTTAGGCACCACTACAAATGTATAGGTGTTAAACATCACTACAAATGTATAGGTGTTAAACATCACTACAAATGTATAGGTGTTTAACACCAAACAAATGTATAGGTGTTAAACACCACTACAAATGTATAGGTGTTAGGCACCACTACAAATGTATAGGTTTTAAACACCACTACAAATGTATAGGTGTTAAACACCAAACAAATGTATAGGTGTTAAACAACACTACAAATGTATAGGTGTTAAACAACACTACAAATGTATAGGTGTTAAGCACCAAACAAATGTATAGGTGTTAAACACCAAACAAATGTATAGGTGTTAAACACCACTACAAATGTATAGGTGTTAAGCACCAAACAAATGTATAGGTGTTAAACACCAAACAAATGTATAGGTGTTAAACACCACTACAAATTTATAGGTGTTTAACACCAAACAAATGTATAGGTGTTAAATAACAATACAAATGTATAGGTGTTAGGCACCACTACAAATGTATAGGTGTTTAACAAATGTATAGTTGTTAAGCACCAAACAAATGTATAGGTGTTAAACACCAACAAATGTATAGGTGTTAAATAACAATACAAATTTATAGGTGTTAAACACCAAACAAATGTATAGGTGTTAAACACCAAACAAATGTATAGGTGTTAAATACCACTACAATTGTATAGGTGTTAAACACCAACAAATGTATAGGTGTTAAATAACAATACAAATGTATAGGTGTTAAACACCAAACAAATGTATAGGTGTTAAACACCACTACAAATGTATAGGTGTTAAATAACAATACAAATTTATAGGTGTTAAATACCACTACAATTGTATAGGTGTTAAACACCAACAAATGTATAGGTGTTAAATAACAATACAAATTTATAGGTGTTAAGCACCAAACAAATGTATAGGTGTTAAACAACACTACAAATGTATAGGTGTTAGGCACCACTACAAATGTATAGGTGTTAAACACCAAACAAATGTATAGGTGCTAAACACCACTACAAATGTATAGGTGTTAAACATCACTACAAATGTATAGGTGTTAACCACCAAACAAATGTATAGGTGTTAAGCACCAAACAAATGTATAGGTTTTAAACACCACTACAAATGTATAGGTGTTAAACACCAAACAAATGTATAGGTGTTAAACACCAAACAAATGTATAGGTGTTAAACAACACTACAAATGTATAGGTGTTAAACATCACTACAAATGTATAGGTGTTAAACATCACTACAAATATATAGGTGTTAAACACCAAACAAATGTATAGGTGTTAAACACCAAACAAATGTATAGGTGTTAAACACCACTACAAATGTATAGGTGTTAAACACCACTACAAATGTATAGGTGTTAAACACCAAAAAAATGTATAGGTGTTAAACACCACTACAAATGTATAGGTGTTAAACACCACTACAAATGTATAGGTGTTAAACAACACTACAAATGTATAGGTGTTAAACACCAAAAAAATGTATAGGTGTTAAACACCACTACAAATGTATAGGTGTTAAACACCACTACAAATGTATAGGTGTTAAGCACCAAACAAATGTATAGGTGTTAAACACCAACCAAATGTATAGGTGTTAAACATCAAACAAATGATTAGGTGTTAAATAACAATACAAATGTATAGGTTTTAAACACCAAACAAATGTATAGGTGTTAAACACCACTACAAATGTATAGGTGTTAAACAACACTACAAATGTATAGGTGTTAAACACCAAACAAATGTATAGGTGTTAAGCACCAAACAAATGTATAGGTGTTAAACACCACTACAAATGTATAGGTGTTAAACACCACTACAAATGTATAGGTGTTAAACACCAAACAAATGTATAGGTGTTAAACACCAAACAAATGTATAGGTGTTAAACACCAAATAAATGTATAGGTGTTAAACACCACTACAAATGTATAGGTGTTAAACACCAAACAAATGTATAGGTGTTAAATAACAAAACAAATGTATAGGTGTTAAGCACCAAACAAATGTATAGGTGTTAAACACCAAACAAATGTATAGGTGTTAAACACCACTACAAATGTATAGGTGTTAAACACCAAATAAATGTATAGGTGTTAAATAACAATACAAATGTATAGGTGTTAAACACCAAACAAATGTATAGGTGTTAGGCACCACTACAAATGTATAGGTGTTTAACACCAAACAAATTAATAGGTATTAGGCACCACTACAAATGTATAGGTGTTAGGCACATCAAATTATTAATAACTATTTCTTATCACTCGAGTTTTCGGAGATAATTTTCCAGATGATCCGTGAAGAATACTAAACACATATTGTTAAAATATTAAATATATAACTTAAGAATGTTATCATCGCAGACCTCCAAAGGTCATTAAATTAAAAGTATTTAAGAAATATTTAGGTATCCTAGAATATCATTATTGTTATATGAATTTTCATGATTAAATTTATATAAAAATTAATGAAAAAATATATATATATATCAATAAGTATCTCCAATGTGTATATAATATCATTATTTATAAGATGAAAGAATGATTTTTTGAGTATGAAAATCAATTAAATATATCATTTAAATAATTTACTAGTAACTGAGTGATTAAAATAATTAATTTTATATATTTATTTTGGAATAAACTAATTTAAAATGGAAAGAGATGATCTCTGGCAGGACTCTAAAAAGTATTTATTGTCTTTACAATTTTTTCCCTATTACATAAATATATATTCATTCCAGCGGCTGTAAAAAATAACATAATTAATATATTATAATATATAATACATCTAGAGTATCTACTCCACACTTCTTTCTTACAAGTAGCTTCATCATACATGTTATACTCCTTGTATACCCTCTTTTATTTGGCATACATTTGTTTACTCGATACAGTAATCTGGAATAATAATGTTTTTAGTAATATGATTGTTTTTAGTTTTTTATTGCTATGCAATTCATTATTCTTATTATTAAAAGTTTTTAGTTTTTTATTGATATGTAATTTATTATATTTATATAAATGAATATAAATTTTATGTTTATTAAATATTTTTAGTTTTTTATTGATATGTAATTAATTATTTTTATATAAGTGAATATTAATTGTATGATTAAGTATATGAAATATACAAATACACACGTATGGAAGGTGACTCGATCGTATAATATATATGATATTTCTTCATAGTATAGTTTATGTTGTAAATATTATATTTAACACTTTATTATAGTTGTAAAGTGTTTTTCGGTCACCTTCTATATTTGTGGTGAATTCACGTATTTTATATACTGAATCATACAAATAAAATTTACATATATAAGAATAAATATGTATATATTAATAAAAAACTAAACATATATTAATATACATTTATTAATAATTATCATAAATATAGTGTCTCATGCAAAACATGCAAAACATGCACACAAATTAAGCAATTGTATTCGGTTATTTTTTGGCAAGGCTAACTTGTACGAATTTTTACCGGGTCTTATTCCTTACGTGATCATATATGTTATCATAGATATATTTAATCTTTTAAACACTTAATTGTAATTGTATATCAAATTTGGACCAAGAATTACTTATCAACATATATCAAAATCCTACCAAATAAATCAGGAACTTTTTTAAAACTATATTTTTGGTATATTTGTAAACTTTTTTACATCACATATTATAAGTAGCATACACTAATATTAAGCTAGATATGCGTATAAAGACATGTCATAGCGTACAAATAGAATCATATTTTAAAATTAATTTTGATAAATTTTAATGTTTAATATTTGTATTACAAATTATTTATAAATTATAAAATATTATGATAAATAATATTTTTTTTTAAAATGATATAATATTATATATATTATTTTTATATATCTATAATATAATAACTAACTCCATGATTAAATCGATTAAATTACTAATTAAAATCTTAAACAAAACAAAATGGTTGTTGTTTTTAATCAGATGATAATAATTCACGATTCATAACACTTGATATTTCTATGCATAGTATGCTCGTGACTTGAATCATAGAGTATGTAATAAACAAATTCCGTATTATAAATATGAGTTTAGAAGTATATTCTTATATTAATAACTAAATATATTTACAATTTAGATAACATATCTAAATGTAATGAATTTATTATACTATAATATATTGTTAGTAGTTGTAAATGACGGATTATATATCGAAGGTGTTAAACTCGTAACAAATGTATAGGTAAATACGTTACACTGTAAAGAGTTTGCTACTTGTAAAATGGTATAAGTTTACAACATTTGAAAAATATTTATATTGAAATTATTGAAATTATAATATAACGTTAATATTCAATAGGCTCTATTTATCGTTTATTAGCAATTATTATACTATAATACATTGTTAGTAGATATAAATTATAATTTTTGATCAAAGTTTTTAAACTTGTGACAAATTTATAACAAGTTACATTGTAATGAGTTTGATAGTTGTGAAAAATATTAATAGTTTATATCATTTGAAAAATATTTATTTTGAAATTATTTAAATTGTAATATTGTATCAATATTCAATATGCTCTATATATCTTATATTAGAATTTATTATACTATAATATATTGTTAGTAGGTATAAATTACAGATTTTATATCAAAGGTGTTAAACTGGTGACAAATGTATAGGTGTTAAACACGTTATTTTGACACCTTGGTTTACTGGGTATGATATTAAAAGAGATCAAATATTTGTTAGAAAATGAAATATTCTATAATAATATAACAAAAAAGCACATATTGTATTTATATCGGTTTATAATTTCTGGCTGTCCTGAACTATCTTTTATTTATTTTACTTACGCCGAATGTAAAAACGGGCTTGATTAATTTAACATATTATGATAAACTACAGAGGATATAATATGCATAACATATCTTGTCATGACTAGACATTTTATATATATAACACTTATTAGTAATAAATACTTCCATTATCTACTCTATAGAGTAGTCGATATAGCATTTTTGGACGAGAACGACATCACACATCTATTCTCAATATACTATCTGAAAATATATTTAATAATTTAATGGTAGTAAATTTAAAAGTAGTATTTAAATGTGTTCGTATAAATTCTAAATAGATTATGTATCAACTTTTAAATAGAAATTAAAATTATATATAAGTATATATTAATTCAAATTTATTATCTTTATATATATATTTACAATTTAAAAATTCAAAATTTATATTTCTTTGATTGGAGTGTTTATTTATAAACTATTTGCCATATACGTCATCCCTATAAGAATTTATTTTAATCGGTATAAGTGTCAAAGAAATAGAAAAAAACATAGATATTAAGTTTGAAAATATAAATACTAAATATATTATTTTATTTAGTATCTTATATTATTGTAATATACTTATTCAATGAGTGAAAATATTATCTCTATAATATGTTCTAACATTGTTAAAATGTTAGAAAATTCATCTATATGATTAATATAAAAGAAATTTGATACAAAATAAAATATTATATAATATTTTATAACTAAAAATGAGTAATATTTAATTGGTGATTTATTACAAAATTATTTATAAAAATACCAAAGTTAATCCCATAATACTATATAGTTTTTTCAATTTTATTAGATACGTATAAATATATTATAGTTTGCATATATATTACAACTTATTAATATAGAGTAGTTGCAATAGGTAGCAAATAACTATATTTTGCAATATATATACGTTTATTATATATAATTTTATGATTAGGTTGCTATTTTTCTATTTTAAATAACGTTTGAAACCTATAAAAACCAAAAGCAACATAGAATATCTAATTTAGTTTCCAGTAATTACCGCGGTGACTGGAGTTTACTTTTTGGAAATGTGTAGCCAAGTGCATTATGACTGCTGAATACATCAAATATACACCCTAGACAACTTACACATCGCTAATTTAAATGACCATAATGATCTTATTTTCAATAACAAGTTTAAATTTAAGTCTCGTATGATGTAAATATGTTCAAATACTCAAATTATATCTAGTATGAATTTCATCTGTTTTTATATACTAACTATAAAAACTACAATTATAAAACTTTTGATATACCTAAAAATTATAGTAACATTGATATATTTTGAATCAGAGTACACATGGTATATGATTAAATATGTGCAATTAAAAAGAGAACTTTTTCAAAATAATTATTCTATAAATATAATTTGAACTACTTAAAGGATGAAGAAATATTATTATTTATTTTATTACAACTCTCATTTCGTTGATTACGAATTAATTAGATCCAGTTTTACAAAATGCTACACATTCTTGTTGATATTGATTTGTCACTACTCAGCCTCTATCTATATCTTTTACTCGAGTCTCACACACGAAGCTGCGGAGAGACATTTATATTACCAAAGAATATCTTGACTCCTGTTGGAACCTTTTATCTACCCCAGATAATCCTTATCTCTTGACACCATCGTGTATTCATCATTATCAATATTTAATAATATACTTTTAAATATCATTTCAATATCAATGATAATTATTTTCAAAATTTGCGTGTGGTTTTCTTATTCCGTTTATTGTAGCATTATTAAGTAATTCAATATAACAAGTAGAATAATTATGACTCATAATTATGCGTTACATTATTATTCTTGTTTTACTTCATATACTGTCTAACCTTTTAGAATTAACCCTATATGGAATGACCAAACATATTTTATATTCCAGGTTTTTTAACAATTTGGGATTTCTATTGAACCTATTAATTTCCTTTAATCTATTTCTCTTTCCTATACCTTTAGTAGCTCACTATAGTGAATCACTATATCTAAACTATAGTTTATATTATATTATAATCATAAACTTCCGGTGTGTGTAAACCATAATTTAATCTCTATATTTATTTATATCTTATTTATATATATTATATTATAGTGTAGATGATAACACACTAATGATACATTTGCGAATTATGATGTTAAAATATCAACGGGTACGTAATATTATATAATAAGCTAAAATTCATATAAATCACACATTATGGGTGTGGCTAAGTGATGTAGACATATTTTCTATATGCACTTGATTTAGATTTGACAAAGAGAATTATATATTATATTTTTCTCATGACATTATCGAACCCGTCTCCCAATTCGGTTTTGAAATAAAACATTGAAATAAATGTATATTGTTCTTTATAAATGAAGACGAAAATATAATGGTATAGCCATACAAGATATATTAATGATTAATATTTAATTTAGTTTTGATTACTTTAAATATAAATATTTAAAATATTTATTTATTTTATAATCAATTAAAATTAGAGTTTTTTAAGATTAATATATAATTATTAAATATTTATGTATATATGAAATATTATATATATAATGTAATAATTTAATATTTTAAAAATATTACATCGACTATTTTTAAATGTGGGTAAAACCGTGTTATAATTTGAATAAATAATCATATTTTAGAAATAAATTTCGATTATTTATATATATATATATATATATATATATATATAATCTAAAATTATTAAATCTAAAAGTACACGAATAACCGAGAAACCCAAACTATGTTCTATATATGCTAGCTTTTAATTACATATTGTTAAAAAAATTATATAGCCTATTTAAATGTATGGAATTTTATTCTACGTTATATATTAAAATTCCATATAATATGTCATATAAAACATAGGACATAGCCAAGTCTACGACAACTAGTATATATATATATATATATATATATATATATATATATATATATATATATATGTATATAATTATATTTATATATTTAGGTATATATGTTTATTCAAATACAAGTTATTACAATGAATTTGTGGTACAATTATTTAATATTATATATATGTCAACAATTAAACATTAGTTTATATTAAAAACACTATTGTGTTATTATAATAAATTAAACTGTATACAATATAATAAATTAGAAAATTATTACTATTTATATATTTAATAATGTATCGTTGAAACAACAATTTAGCAACTACATTGAATAATTAAATGTATATAATACATAACATGGTATGCGTTATAATAAATATTCATATTATTATTATAATCTATATATAGATGTATATTTATGTATACATGATCCCATTTATATATATATATATATATATATATATATAGCAATATTTGTTTTGACTCCTTACATATCATGCATAACAATAAATGATAGACTAGATGCCAGCATAAGTAACGTATATATAGAAAGTACATGTCACACGATACCAAATCATATACATCGTCTACATCACTCTGTTTATCTGAAGAGTCCCAGTGTATCCTACTATAAAACAAAGAAGTTAAACCACTGTATGACAATTATCACTACTTAAGTGCTTATTATTATATACACAGCTAATATACAATATATTACACCTACAATACACTGTTTTGATGAATCATTCATCCTTAAATTAACAACGACA
>OZ038318.1:6129757-6158908 GCA_964035775.1 Osedax frankpressi
ATCATATTTTCAAAATATTCATATATTTACAGAAAAAAAATATAAGAAACTAAAACAATGAAAAACACTATAATATGCATTTCAATGATTGGTTAGTTAATATTATATTATATCAATGTATATAAATGCTAGTATCAATATGCTAAAATTATGTTGCGATCTTCATGTTGATTTTCATATTGATTTACATATTGATATCATGATTAAAGTATTATATAATTGATTTTGATTTAATCAAAATATTATAATTTCTTATTTTTGATCAAATATGAAAAAAACTATCTACAATTATAATAATACAATAACCTAACAAATGCTATGATATCAACACTTAATGCAATAACCACTTGATTCCTTGATTCCTTATAGCGCTGTGTGCTGTAGCGATCCCCGTAGAAATGAAACAAAAAAGTCCATTCAAATACCGTTAGTATATGTTAAAGTTTAATACATAAGTCAATATGGAATACATTGAATAATTGAGTAATGCAATATATATATATATATATATATATATATATATATATATATATATATATATATATTATATATAATTATTTTATTTTTTATCAATATTCAAAACTATTATAATGAATTATAATGGATATATGAATGCTTATGTATCAATATAAATACGGGGAGGTAAAATTAGAAAGACTGTAGTTAAATAAAATTCACAGACTGGTCTGAATTCTCCAAGTGTACGAAGACATGCGGTACAGGCATGATGTCTAGAACTAAGATATGCGATGAACCTGGCAGTACCAATATTGATTTTTGTGGATTTGGGATGAATTACACATGTGCCATGCAATCTTGCAACAGTAAGTATTAGACTTGAAATCATTGATGATATTCACAAGGTAACTTATATGTATGTAACACTACTCTACTACATTATTTCATTTCTGTTTTCAGACCCCTTCGAAGGAGTGGATTTCGGAAGCTGTAACAAAAAGTGCGACGGAGGTATAAGAACTCGATTTGTACAGGGTCAAGAATTACAAACCATCGAATGCAATACGCATAGATGTAATATGGGTTTGTTATTTATGATAGGGTATTATATGAATCTGTTATTATATGATATATTAGTTGTATGATAATGTATTTGAATAATCTAGCGTTATTCAGTCTCAAATATAAATAACTTAATTTAAAGGTTTTGAAATGACAGATAATCATAATTATTTGAAATAGAATATAATACAATTAATATATTGTAATTTGACAATAACAATAATGTTTAAACTTTATATTTAGACACCAGCAAATGTGAATCAGATTTGGTGTTCCTTCTCGACTCTTCCAACTCCATCGGAGATTATCACTTCTACAATGTCCGCCAGTTCGCAATGGATATCGTTAATGCGTTAACTTTTGGTTAGTTATTTTATCTTACTAGTAGAGATATAATGATATCATCTTATTTGTCGATGTATTAAAGTAATTTTACGTAAGTAATTGAAATTTTTATTAATATAATTTAATTATAAATGTAATATATATTCAGTTTCTTGATATTAAACAAATTCAATTATCTCACATAGTTGATTTATGTACTAAATATTAACTTTTAATTAATAAACCTCTACATCTCTTAGGAAATAAAAGGACAAACGTCGGAGTTGTTAGTTACTCCACCAAATCAACGGTGACCATAGATATCAATGACCACAAAAATAAGGCAGATCTCATCGAATTGATATGGAAACTTCCTTTTTTGGCCGGAGAGACTAATACTGCTGATGCTCTGATGGTCGGTTAAATCATAAGTAGATAATAGTTCATTTAAATAAGCTAATAAAGAGTGCAATTAAATAAATAGATGATATTTTATTGAAATAAGCAAACGATATTGCAATTAAATAAACAGATGACAGTGCATTTAAATTATCAAAAGTAAATTCGTGAATATTTGAAAAAATATTATTTTCGGCGTTATTTGAATAGTAATACTTGATTAGTACTGACTTTTTCATGTTTCTTAACTATCCTCATTATACAGCAAATGCGTAAAATGTGTAACCAGAAACGACGTGTAGGCAAGAAACAGATCGCCATTGTGTTGACCGATGGTTTGTCTAATGTAGATAACCAACGTACACTTAAAGAGGCGCAACTAGCCAAGGACGATGACATCGAAATCATTGTTATCGGTTCGTATAATTATATCATATTACGATATCATTATAAAATATAAATGAAGTATATACTCCAACTATTGTAGTATTGATTTAACTCACCACTATAAATAGCTATGGGAAGATTCAAGTCCGAGAAGGAAGGAAGGGCTATCGCCTCCAAAAACAGCTACTTTGGTTTAAAATCTGCAAGTGCAATCATGTCCATCACTGATAAAATCGTGAAAGCCACTTGTATAGGTTGGTTTATATAGAAATACTTATTTTCTAGTTTTCTCATGTAGAAGCTGAACTAACAATTTATATATAATTCACTATTTATTCAAATAGGTCCCAAGACTTGCACAGAATGTGCTTTTCCTAAGTGCCCTACAACCTGCGGATATGACGGTGAAGTAAAGGGCTATCACGACTGCTCATGGAAAGATAAGTTAGAATTAACCGACGATAACATTGATATTCATTAATAGTATAATATATATTGATAGTTTACAATAATCAATATGTTCATACATTACCATAACCATCATAATTCTTTTATTTATTTGTTATATTAATACAGTGGCGATGATAAGTTCGCTCATGAGTATTGTGGAACTAAAAAATGCCACACCGACGCTTGCACTACTACCACCGAGGCCACGACCACAACCACTCCCATCAAGGGAGGAGTTGATTGCTCCAAATGTGACTTTACCAATGGAATCATCTGGAGGCCGGATGTGAAAAACTGTCATGGGTTAGTAGAAATAATATTATAACCTGATTTTTCAATTTGTTATTAATAACTGTAACTTATCCTAAATAGAAAATATATGAACTTATAATAAACAACAATATGAACACTCTAGAATATAATAAATTACAATATTTACAAACTTTCAAATAGATACTACGTTTGCGAACCTACAGCTCACAAGGGAGAGTACAGGGTAACTAGAATGTCTTGCGGTAACCTCTTCTGGGATCAAGACCTCCACACTTGCAATATTAATGTAACCGGAACCTGTGATCCTAATGTCGACCCTATCACTACCGTCAAGGTCGACATGTCTACTGGTTAGTCAAAATGTCTTTTTTTATTTGATTAATATGTATTATGATTATTATGTATTTTAATTTATATTTAGTATTTTAATTCACTATAATTTTCAATTCTATTACAGCTAAACCAACCTGTCCATACGAGACTAACCCAGCTGATAATCATCAATTCAGAAGCAAGGTTTGTATATTTCTAGTATAAATATATTAATTAAATAAGAAATATACAATAACAATATCTATTATAACAATATCTTATGAAATTATAATTTATTATATGCTTTTATAATTTGAATTAGAGAACATCTAGTGTTAAAATGTATTAAACAATTAATTGAAGTAGTATTTAGTATATATTTTAATTAGAGTAATATAAATTATTCAAAAACAATTCATTTCAGTCTGTTACCGAATACACAACTTGTCCCGACGAATTAATTTTCAATGATACTCCCGGAATCTGTAGCTGTGTACGTGGGGATGACTTTACCGTAGCACCATGCGATAGCTCCATGCTCCTTCACTTCCCCTACGATAATCATCTCGATGACGTAACTTGCAAAAAAGCCAAGAGTGACCAAGTTGGAAGCGGAAAGGTTGAGTTGGTAGAAGATGTTGTTCGAGGAACAGTAGCTTCATTTAACGGAAAAGGATATCTGGAAGTACCTTTCATTAGAACTTACTTCGCTGGAAACACTGTCGTGGAGTTCTCAATTTCTCTTTTCTTTAAAGCAAAATCTGGTTAGGAATATATTTATTGTATCTCTATTATTTAATTATATAGTCCATTATCTTATATATTTATTCTCAAGTATATTAATAAAATATATTTAATATTTATTGTTCCGTAAATCAGTTTCAACAAAGGGTGCACTCGTCAGCAATGGTGACTGCAAAGAAACTTCATCATTTGAAACTGGATACTCTAACGGAAAGCTTTATCAAGAAGGAACGACAACTGTAAACAATGTTAACTCCGTTGGAATTGAAGTAAGTATTTATG
Source organism: Osedax frankpressi (assembly GCA_964035775.1). Taxonomy (NCBI): domain Eukaryota; kingdom Metazoa; phylum Annelida; class Polychaeta; order Sabellida; family Siboglinidae; genus Osedax; species Osedax frankpressi. Next base: position 6,133,949 of record OZ038318.1, read on the forward strand.
ATATTGAAATGATGTCATAGTTTTATAATATATATTTAAAGTAATTATTCGAGATATAATATATTTAATTTAATTTATCATATATAGTCAGTGACTAGTAGTACATGGAACCATGTTGCCTGGGTATACGATGGAGAAACTCTTAAATTGTACTTAAATGGCGCTGAAGTGAGCTCTAAAGCCATGACTGGAGCTATTACTAACAACGATGTCCCAATGGATGTTGGAGCTAGATGTGGTGAATTCTACCACACCGGACTTATTGATGAGGTTATATATATATATATATATATATATATATATATATATATTGTATATACATATTTTTATATTGAATATTGACATATTAATACAGTTACAAGTTTACGCACGGGCTTTGTCCGCCGTTGAAGTTATCGCTCTCTCCAAACAATAAGTCCGAATATTACTATGAATACCAAGACGAGAATAAACATTATATTGACATCGTCGTTATATTCCTTATAATATTTACATTATTTGCACATTTGTATATAATCAGTATATTAATATGTAAACGATGAGAAAAGAAAAAAATATGAAAATAATATGAAACTGAAAAAGAAATTAATTAAAAAATAAAATAAAAATTGAATATTATTTTATTAATCATAGGTATGAATAGTAAATTGATGTATTGAAATATATATATATATATATATATATATATATATATATATAATACAAAATAGGTGGCTAAATGGATTATAATTTATTGTTATTGAACATTAAATGTAATATAATTTTAACAAATTTGAGCATTATCTCTACTCGAAACAAATCTAAATTAAATATAAGTATATCATAATTTTAATTAAGTTAATAATATTAGTCTTGAAGAATAACAAGATATATTCAGCTGAATGAGGTTAAATGATAATATTTGAATTTATTACTAAGTTTTGCTTGACTTTTCGAAAGTAATATATGTTTAGTTAGAGTATTAGATATTACATATGATGGTTATGCAATGAAGAAATGATATGTATGATAAAGTGTTAGAGAAATAAGAGAATATCAATAAATAGAAAATGAAATAATGAAATATTAATATTTATAACAAAATGCTAAATTATAGTTTGGTTTTGATTTTGTTATTCGATAATATATATATATTAATTAATCTTGATATAATTATTATCTCACGTGTTTGTCGGAAATATGTAATCTAGAATATTCTATTAGAATGGTTAATAAGATAATATAGCTTTAGTTATAGTTATACTTATCTATTGAAAATAAATTAGTTAGATGAAATAACTTGAATAATATAATTCAATAATTTGCACTATTTACTTGTGATTAGTTATTGGCGTTTTCACTCTATATATATTTTTTAAGTTATTCAACTAGTGGGCCATCCATCAAAACTAGAGAAATATGATGCAGGAATATTTGTATTATGATGTTTACTACATCCAAACATACATATACGTATAAATCTTAGGCTTTAATTAACCATTACATATACTAATATTCAAATATATCAATGATACCATTCTTAAATCAAATGAAACATAATTATCTATACCTTGATATTAATATTATTATAAAATGTATTGGGTTTAAATAATACTTGTTACACCCAAATTTGACACAAAAATAATAAAAATATAAATTTAATTTAACATTAATGCATGTCACTTATCTAATTATTGTTTACGTATACTTGTTTCTCTTTACATATACTAGTCATTTCCTCTATTCATTTAAATCTCTAGTTTTATAATATTGACAATGTAGATCAAACTTAATCATTTATTAGCTGGCATTAAATGCTCTCATATATCTAATATTGTAAACAACTTATATATCTAATATTATAATTGAACAATACAAATATTAATTCTTTCAAAATAATATTTCTATCTATTCTTGTTTTAGAATTTTATTAATTACAATCATGAATTAAGAAATATCCTAATATTTGTTCTAACTAATATGTGTTATTTAGATCACAATAAATGGGCAATCCTAATGATTTAAAATCTATAAAAATAACGAAAATGCATTTTAAATAATACATTAAATATATATTACACACTCTAATTACTAATGGTGATAGTGGAAAATTAATCGGAAAAATATAGTTGAATATAATAAATATACTTGATAGTTACTAAACAATGACTTCATTATTAAAATATCTAACCACCATTGAAAACTTGTATCAATATCCGGTAAATAAATATTCCATAAATTCAGTATTTTAAAATTAACCTTTGGAACAAATCAGCTACTTAAATCATGGCTATGTTATGTATAAGCGTCAAACACATATATATCATGTGCCATGTACTTTCTATATATACGTTATTTATGCTGGCATATAGTCTATCTTTATGTATTATATGTATGAAGTCAATTTAAAAGATAATACTTTATATATATATATATATATATATATAGAGGATCATTTGTAGATTACAATACTAATATGCATATTTATTATAACGTATGTCATGTTATGTAATATTTACTTTTAATTATAAAATTTAAAATGTGCGTTATAAATTTAAGAATAAAATAATTATAAAATTTAGTGACTAAATTGTTGTTTCAACGATATATTATTTAATATATAAATATTGACAATTTTTCTAAAAAGAATTTATTATATTTGATAAAGTTTAATTTGTTATATATACATTATAGTTATAAATCAATATTTTAATTGTTAACATATATATTATATAATAAACATTCGAAATTTAATTCTAAAATATGTTTATTAATTCAAATGATAACATTAGTGATAATAATTACTAAAATATGGTGTTGGTAGGTAAGGAGTTATACGAGGTAGATATACAGGGTTACTGAAGGAGTTAATATATACTATGGACCATTATATTCCTCTCCGCAGCTTCGTTTGTGAGACTCGAGTCCTCGATATAGATAGAGATTGAGTAGTGATACATCTATCTAAATAAGACTGTCTAGTATCTTCTAAATTAGGATTATATCAATTCGTAATCAACGAAGTGAGAGTTGTAATAAAATATATATTAATATGTGTTCGTAATTTAAGTAGTTATAATTATATTTAAAGAAAAAGTATTTTGAAAAAGTTCTCTGAATATTTTCATTGCACATACTTAATCTTATACTATTTTTACTCTGATTCAACACGTATCCATTGTACTATACTTACTAGGTATAACAAACGTTTTATAACCGGATGTATAGTTTATATAGTTAGTATATAAAAAATAGAGGAAAATCATGTTAGATATAATTTGAGTTTTTGAACACATTAGCAATGTGTGAGTTACCCAGGGTATACATTTGTGGTATTCAGGAGTCAATGTACTTTGCTGAATATTTCAAAAAATCAAGCTCCAGTCATTGCGGTATCGATATCCATTGATATGACGAGGAATATAGATGTATATATATTTCATATGTTATTGTTATGCAGATGCCATAAAGAAATCTTCACTAAAGGATATTAAATGATTCTATGTTATACGCTTGAACAATTTTTATGAAACTCGAAAAGAATTTTATAAATTAATAATTAAATTGAATAAATAATTTGTTTTCTTATTTCTTATTACTTGTGTTATTGTGTGTTTTATAACACGTTTATCGCATATAAAAAATTTCGGTGCAAACACATACATTTTAAACAATATTTTGTGAAAAAATACATGTGTTAGCCCAAGTGTTTTTAATTTATATTTAAATCGTATTTAACTGTATAAGTAATTATTAATAATACATATATAATCAATTTTAAATGTACCTTACAACATTCATATATAATAATTTATTATAAAACAAATAAACATATTTTCAAATTTATGAAATTTATATTAAATCAGATTTAAATAGATTACATAGTTGTATATAACAGATTACATTAATATAACAAACCTTATTATTACACAATGTACATGATATAATATATATATATATATATATATATATATATATATATATATATATACATATGTATGTGTATATGTTACAACTATATTATAATGTTATCACAATTAATAATGTGATATATCAAATAATTGTATTCATTATAAATTTTAATCGAAATTTAAAATTTATTTATATTAATACAATATGGCCGACGGTGTCTCCACTAACACTAGCTCATTTCTGTATAGTATAGTAGATGCTATTTTTCAAAAATTAATAATATTAACCTGCATATATAATAGAATATAGCTTAATAATGATAGTATAATATCTACTAATAATATAACTTATATATATATATATTTAAAATATAGATAAAATGGATTTATAAATGTGTACATATATATACACTATAATTAATTATTATTTTATTTTAACATTAAATAGATAATATATTAGTTTGACAAAATAGAAATATATACACCTTAATATTTGAATATTGGAACAATGACGACATTGGACAAGTTTGGGATTCTAGAAATTATTCATGTGAAAATAGATTTTTTGACAAAATGGTAACTAAATACTATTTAGTAAATAGTAATAATTAATATAGTTAAACAAATTATATCATGTTTTATTTTGTTATTATATTAATTTATATACATTTTAAAATAATAAACTAGCAATATATATATATATATATATATATATATATATATATATATATATCATAATAGTACGTACTATAGGTAATATATATTTTTTGATCAAATATTATGTTTAACATAGTATATTAACTTCATAGATAAATAGATTCTCGTTGCAATAAAAATGCATGGTATTCAATATAACAATTGGTACATTAGTAACAATCAATTAAATATATTATATTTTAGTAACATATTTGAACAATTTGAAACATTTGTGCCTATACATAGGATGTCTATAAATATATATTATATATATATATATATATATATATATATATATATATATTCATATATATATATATATATAGATGAATGTATATGAAATTCTTATTTTATATGTTAATTAATTTAATATAAAATTTATATAAAAACTATGTTTCTCTATTATAAACTTCATAATATCACAACAATTGTAAATAGATTTCTGATATTTAGATAAGAATCTTAATTATAATGTAGTAATTCTATCAAATGTTTATAGCTTAATAAATGCTTAGTAAGATAATATTACTTAATATAGTGATTATATTATATATTATCAATAAACAATATTGTTGATATATAGTATAATTAATATGTAAATATATTTACTATTGCAAATATTGAATAACATTATTATACATACACGTTATTATTATGATGTATTATAAGTCAACAAACAATTAATTATCTTTATTTTTTCAACAAATTATATATAATATATATATATACGTAAATTTAATAATAATTATATTTGGTTAGTAATTATAATAAATTAATTTGACATAAATATTTATTATTGTATTAAACCAAGTGTGCCTTTTTAGATCACATTCGTTAACAAAATAATTGTTATACCTAGATTATTAATTATTAATTTAATATATTATTAATATTATATATTATTCCGATATTAATAATTTATAATTGTGTAATACCACCTTAGTGCTAATATTTAAATAAAATATTTTGTTATAGATATAATATTAATACAGATTAATCACTATGTATTAAAAATGAAACCTTGATTTAGTTCACTCAAGTAACTATTAATATTGTCATCATTTTGTATTATATAGTTAAATTAAATTAAATATAATTAAGTATAATTATAATTAAATTAACTTGATATATATATATATATATATATATATATATATATATATATATATGTATATATGTATATATATATGTTAAATTTACGTATATACTATATATATCTATATGTATATATATGTTAAATTTAAATTTAAATATATTTATTATATATAATTTGTTGAAAAAATAAATAGAACATTATTTGTTTGTTGACTTAGAATACATCATAATAATAACGTGTATGTATAATAATGTTATTTAATATTTGAAATAGTAAATATATTTACATATTATTTATACTATATATCAACAATATTGTCTATTGATAATATATAATATAATTATATTATCTTACTAAGCATTTATTAAGCTATACACATTTGATAGAATTATTACATACATATTATTATATGTTATTATACATATTATAATTATATTTGGCTTTCCCAACTATAGGATTAGTTAGAATTATTTATGAAAAGTATTATATATATTATTAATATTACTTATCTTATTTCAGATAAGCGTAAAGTAAACGAAGATATTTGTAGTGATATTTTGTTATTACAAATAAATTACAAAATTAATATATCTTTCATTTAATATTATATACAGAGGGTTAAATGGTACTGGAACATTTATTGGTAGGTTCAGGTACAAGTGTCCACAATGATCCGGCATCTTACTGTAACAGTACTACTAAATGTTACGGAACTATCCGGTACTGTACCACTAAATGTTACGGAACTATCCGGTACTGTACCACTAAATGTTATGGCACGTTATGGTACTGTATCACTCAATGTTTACTGGGATATTATATTTCGTTAGTATAATGATAACATTAAATATCGAATTATTGTATACAAAATATATTATAATTATGACCATACTACGAAGTACATTATTTTAAATAATACATAATTTAAGAATATAAATTAAATATTTCTATCTTTAAATTCTATATAAATATATAAATATAAATATATAAATAGTATATATATAAATAGTATATATATATATGTGTATATATATATATATATATATATATTTCTCATGTTATTGTTACGCAGATGCCATAAAGAAATGTTGACTAAGGATATCAAGTGATTCTATTCTAGGCGATTAGATCATTTTTAGGAAACTCGAAAAAAATTCTAAAAATAAATAAATAAATTTAATAAATATATTATTTTCTCATTTTGAAATACTACTTTATTACTTGTATTAATTTGTGTTTTATCGCAAGTTTTTCTACTAATGTTATCGCGTGTTTTTTTTAACCCAATATTTTTTAGCGTGTTAACCCAATTTTTAACGATTGCCGAATTATCGTGCAAATACGTACATTTTGCACAATATTTTGTGAAAAATACACGTGTTAACCCAAGTTTTTTTACATGATTGTTTACTGGAATTATAAAGTAAGTTTTGGATTCAGTGTCCAAAATTTTAGATAATAGAATTTTAGATTAGCTTATACAAAACATAGACATGATTTAAGTAGCTGATTGATACAAGTTTTCAATGGTGGTTAGATATTTAATAATGAAGTCATTGCTTAGTAACTATCAAGTATATTTATTATATTCAACTATATTTTTCAGATTAATTTTCAACTATCACCATTAGTAATTAGAGTGTGTAATATATATTGAATGTATTATTAAAAATGCATTTTCGTTATTTTTATACATTTTTAATCAGTAGGATTGCCCTTTATTGTGATCTAAATAACACATATTAGTTAGAACAAATATTAGGATATTTCTTAATTCATGATCGTAATTAATAAAATTCTAAAACAAGAATAGATAGAAATATAATTTTGAAAGAATTAATATTTGTATTGTTCAATTATAATATTAGATATATAAGTTGTTTACAATATTAGATATATAAGGTATAGATAATTATGTTTCATTGGATTTAAGAATGGTATCATTGATATATTTGAATATTAGTATATGTAATGGTTAATTAAAGCCTAAGACTTATACGTATATGTATGTTTGGATGTAGTAAACATCGTAATACAAATATTCCTGCACCATATTTCTCTTGTTTTGGTGGATGGCCCATTAGTTACTTCGATGTATGGTCATATAATAAGTTATCTATTCCCACCAGTATTACGAATAACTTAAAAAATATATATAGAGTGAAAACGCCAATAAGTAATAACAAGTAAATAGTGCAAATTATTGAATTATATTATTCAAGTTATTTCATCTAACTAATTTATTTTCAATAGATAAGTATAACTATAACTAAAGCTATATTATCTTATTAACCATTCTAATAGAATATTCTAGATTACATATTTCCAACAAACACGTGAGATAATAATTATATCAAGATTAATTAATATATATATTATCGAATAACAAAATAAAAACCAAACTAAAATTTAGCATTTGGGTAATAAAATATTAATATTTCATTATTTCATTTTCTATTTATTGATATTCTCTTATTTCTCTAACACTTTATCATAAATATCATTTCTTCATTGGATAACTGTCATCTGTATTATCTTATACTCTAACTAAACATATATTACTATCTAAAGTCAAGCAAAACTTAGTAATAAATTCAAATATTATCATTTAACCTCATTCAGCTGAATATATCTTGTTATTCTTGAAGACTAATATTATAAACTTAATTAATATTATGATATACTTATATTTAATTTAGATTTGTTTCGAGTAGAGATAATGCTCAAATTTGTTCAAATTATATTACAAATAATTCAATAACAATAAATTATAATCCATTTAACCACCTATTTTGTATTATATATATATATATATATATAAATTTCAATAAATCAATTTACTTTTCATGACTATGATTAATAAAATAATATTCAATTTTTATTTTATTTTTTAATTAATTTCTTTTTCAGTTTCATATTATTTATCATATTTTTTTTCTTTTCTCATCGTTTACATATTAATATACTGATTATATAGAAATGTGTAAATAATGTAAATATTACAATGAATATCACGACGATGTCAATATAATGTATATTTCTCGTCTTGGTATTCATAGTAATATGTTGAATTATTATTTAGAGAGAGTGAGAACTTCAGCTGCGGATAATGTCCGTGCGTAAACTTGTAAAACAAGTAGCTTTCACGATTTTATCAGTGATGGACATGATTGCACTTACAGATTTTAAACCAAAGTAGTTGCCTTTTGAGGCTATAGCCCTTCCTTCCTTCTCGTTCTTGAATCTGCCCATAGCTATTTATAATGGTGATTTAAATAAGTATGATAATAGTCGGAATATATACTTCATTTATTTAATTATTATATATATTTATATTTTTATATCAAAATATTTAGTATTTATTTATATTTTATAATGATATCTTAATATGATATAATTATACGAACCGATAACTATGATTTCGATGCCATCGTCCTTAGCTAGTTGCGCCTCTTTAATTGTACGTTGGTCATCGACATTAGACATACCATCGGTCAACACAATGGCGATTTGCTTCTTGCCTTCGCGTCGATTCTTGTTACACATATTGCGCATTTGCTTTATAATGAGGTTAGTTAAGAAATACGAAAAAGTCAGTACTAATCAAGTATTACTGTTCTAATAACGACGAAAATAATATTTTGTAAATTATTCACGATTTTACATTTTATAATTTAAATGATTATTATCTACTGATTATTTAATTGCAATATCGTTTGCTTATTTCAATAAAATATCATCTATTTATTTAATTGCACTCTTTATTAGCTTATTTAAATGAACTATTATCTGCTTATGGTTTAACCAACCATCAGAGCATCAGCAGTATTAGTGTTTCCGGCCAAGAAAGGAAGTTTCCATATCAATTCGTTGAGTTCTGCCTTATTTTTGTGGTCATTGATGTCTATGTTCACCGTTGATTTGGTGGAGTAACTAACAACTCCGACGTCAGTCCTTTTATTTCCTAACAGTTGTGAAGGTTTATTAATTAAAAATTATTATAAAGTGTATATATCAACTACGCGAGACAATTAAATTTAGTTATTATCATACACGTAAATATATATTTAATTTATAATTAAGTTCTATAAATACAAATTTCAATTATATACCTCATTTTATTTATTAAACACAATTATCGTAAATTTCAAATATTTAAGTAATATGTATTATTTAATTTTCTATTTTCATTAAATTATTTTAACCCTAATTGCTTTTAATAATATTATATATAGACTAATATGATGATCTAAATATATCCCACCTAGTGTGGTAACATAGCTAACCTACAGTTAAAGCATTAACGATATCCATTGCGAACTGGCGGATTATGAAGAAGTTGTAATCTCCGATGGAATTGGAAGAGTCGAGAACGAACACCAAATCTGATTCACATTTGCTGGTGTCTAAATATAAAGTTTAAACTTTATTGTTATTGTCGAATTACAATATCATTATTGTATTATATTCAATTACGAAAGATTAAGATTATCCGTCATTTCATTATATTTGAGACTGAATAATGCTAGATTATTCAAATACCACTACATCGTACAATAACCGTATCATAATATATCCTAGAATGCAAATAACAAACCCATATTACATCTCTGCGTGTTGCATTCGATAGTTTGTAAGTCTTGTCCCTGTACAAATCGAGTTCTATTTCCTCCGTCGCACTTTTTGTTACAGCTTCCGAAATCCACTCCTTCGAAGGGGTCTGAAAACCGAAATGAAATAATGTAGAAGAGTAGTGTTACATACATATAAGTTACCTTGTGAATATCATCAATGATTTCAAGTCTAATACTTACTGTTGCAGGACTTCATGGCGCATGTGTAAATCCTCAATACTCCACACATATTAACAGTGGTATTGTCAGGGTCATCGCATATCTTAATCCTAGACATTCTACCTATACCGCATGTCTTCGTACACTTGGAGAATTTCGACCAGTCTGTGAATATTATTTAGCTACAGCCTACCTAATTTTACCTCCCCGTATTTATATTGATACATAATCATTCATATATATATATTATTATTCATTATAATGGTTTTTATATCGATAAAAATTAAATAATCATATTTATGTATATATATTGTATTACTAAATATATTATCTTATTCGATGTATTCTATCTTGATTTAGGAATTGATCTTTAGCATATACTAACGGTATTTGAATGGACTTTTGTGTGTTATTTCCACGGGGATCGCCAGAGCACACATCGCTATAATGAATCAAGGAATCAAGTGGATATTGCATTAAGTGTTGTTATCGTAGCACTGGTTACGCAATTGTGTTATTATAATTGTAGATAGTTTTTCATATTTAATAAAATGAGAAATTATAATATTTTAATTAAATCAAAATCAATTATATAATACTTTAATCATGATATCAATATGTAGATCAATATGAAAATAAATATGAATAGCGCAACATAATTTCAGCATATTGATACTAGCATTTATATACATTGATATAATATAATATTAACTAACCAATCATTGAAATGCATATTATAGTGTTCATCATTGATTTAGTTTCTTCTACTTATTTTCTTAAATTTTAATTGAATTTACTCAATTCACTCAACTGTATGTGTATTTATAGTAGTCTGTTAGTATCGCATGACCAGTTAACCAGTTACATAAGCTAATTCTAACCTTTTAAAGTATTTTCGTCTCAATAACATCGTTATAAATTTATTACCCTGGCAAATACAATAATAGTCATGAATCAACGAAATACGTATAATACATATTCAAATTTATTAAAATAGTGTAAAACTTTTCTTCATATTCATTTCAAAAATATTTTAATTAATACATGAACATAGAAATATTTTCTATTTGTTATTGAATAAAGATAATTATTAATTCACGTATTATCTATAATTATTAATTCACGTATTACTTTTAATAAGGTATTATAAATATTTTTTAATTCGTAAATTATCAATTATTTACATTTAAATTCAAAATATGTTCTTTATATTTAAGATAACGAATTCGGATATTATAAAAAAATATAAAAATACGCATACCTTAATAGATATGAAATAAAAATGATTGAAGACAAGATGAAATATTGTTTTGTATGACAAAGCATTTGATATAGATGAGCATTGCTTATTTGTAGAAAATATTGCCTTAATTAATTATCTAATTAATATATTATCGGACTCATTTTACGTTTTGATTAAATTATCGTTTGGTAATTTAAGGATGAATACTTTATCAATATATTGTTTTGTAGTTATATTATATTTATATTGTATATTAACTTGTTGTATAATAATAAGCACTTAAGTAGTAATAATTGTCAAACATAGTAGTTCAACTTCTTTGTTTTAGAGTAGGATATACTTCAAATATATAGATAAATAGTGTGATGTAGACAATGTATGTGTTTTGGTATAGTGTGGCATGTACTTTCTATATATATATATATGTTACTTATGCTGGCATCTAGTCTATTATCTTTATGAATGATAAATAAAAAGTCAATTTAAAAGATAATACTTTATATATATATATATGTATATATATATATATATATATATATATATATATATATATATATATATATATAGGATCATTCATAGATTTTAATAATAATATACATATGTAGTATAACGTATCTCATGTTATTTATTATTTACTTTTAATTAAAAAATTTTAATCTTATAAATTTAAGAAATCAATATCTTAAAATGTTGTGACTAAATTGTTGTTTCAACGATATATTATTAAATATATAAATATTAACAATTTTTCTAAAGTGAATTTATTATATTTTATACAGTTTAATTTATTAGGTATACATAATAGTTATAAATCAATATTTTAATTTTTAACATATATAATATATAATAAACAATCGAAATTTAATTTCAAAATATGTTTATTAATTCAAATGATAACACTTTTCAAAATAGTTGAAGTAATACTTTAAAATATTCAGTTATTACATTATATATATTATCTTTCATATATATATAAACAAGCATTTGATAATTGACGATTTTGTAATCACAAAAAACTTTAAATTTAATTGATTATAAAATAAATTAATAAATTAATAATTGAAGTAAAAAAACGAAATGAAATATAATCATTAATATAAGTAGAGCGTAATGTCATATGCGTTTATAAATAACAATAATCATTTGTTTTATACCACATCCGAATTAAGAGACGTTATTTGTCAATTTTAAATCAAGTGCACGTAGAAAATATAACAATTTTCAATAACCATCGTAAATAATCAACGTTCATAACACTTTATTTGTGCTTTGTATGCCTTTTGGTTTTTAAATAATATTAAATAACGAGTTGACATTATAACTAAATATAGTTTTATCATCTACACTTATCTATCTTGTTATAATAAGATATAAATAAATTTAGAAATTAAATTTTGATTTACACATATACAAAGATAATAATTATAATTAGAATACAAATATTATAGATAAATTAGATAACCAATAGCTGTAATGGGTTACTAAAGGTAAATGAAAGAGAAGCACATTAAAGTAAATTAATACGGTCAAAGCAATGCCAAATTGTTAAGAAACCTTGGAGATGGTGTCAAGTTGGTCATTTCATATAGGGTTGATTAGTTTATACGCGATGTATAGTTTACGAAGTAAGACAAGGATGTATCCCACTACTTAATAATGAGTCATAATGAGTTAACGGGTTGTATTGAATGTCTTAATAATGCTACAATCATCGGTGTGAGAAGACTACAACCAAATTTAGAAAATAAGTCATTGCTAATTAAATGTTAAGTATATTATTGAATAGTGATAATAATTACTAAATGATGATATTGATAGGTAAGGAGTTATATGAGGTAGATACAAGGTTACAGAGGAATTAAGGTATAATTTGGATAATTATATTCCTCTCCGCATCTTCTTTTGTGAGACTCGAGTCCTCGATATAGATAGAGGCTGAGTAGTGAGAAATCTATCTCAATAAGGCTGTCTAGTATTTAGTAAAACATGATCAGATAAATTCGTTATCAACGAAGTGAGAGTTGTAATAAAGTTTTATAACCAGATGAAAGTTTATATAGTTAATATATTAACCTTTAAAATTGAGGAGTTATAAAAAATATATAAAATTAAAATAATAGTCACACAAGATGGCGGCCATTTCGTCCACTCTCGCTCGCAGTTTTTGTTTACATTCGCTATCTAGGAAAATAGAAATCTATGATTCTAGTAAAATGTTCCATTCTGGGACGCAACATCAGCTCATTTTAATTAATTCAACCACGATAAAAAAACACTGAAGTAAACAATAATTACTTAATATCATATATAAATAGATTTAATAAATTATATACTAAATTTGAAATTTAAATATATAATATCCGTTAAAAATCGTTTATATAAAATAATGCAAGTACCTATAATAAAAATATTAACGATAGAATTAAAATAAAACTTACTCGTGTTAAATGTATCTGAGTTATACATTTTATACACATTTTCTTCATATTTAAATCCATTTTACATAATATAAGGTAATATATATATATCATATATCAATAACTTGCACTACAATATGCTAAGTAACTATTTAGAGTTTAACGTGATTATTGATTATAAACGGTATTATATAAAATAAATTATTTATTTTTTTTATATAATATGCATACATTATTAATAATAATTATTTAATGTTATGATAAACCTTACTTTATTTATAATATTATATTATTTAGAAATTAAATAAATATAGAAAATAATTATGCCTAAGCGATTTAAGATAAATCTTATAATAATTGTATGGTCGAACTAAATTATAAGTAAATAACGTGCATTTTAGTAGTACTGATTCCGAATCGTATTCTAAAGATGACATTATATGTATGTGATGTGTTTGAATTAAAAAATAATATATCTAATTTGACAATTTCATATTTTAGAGAAAATTCACATATTAAGTTATAATAATATAAGTAATAGTAATACCGTTAATTATAATAATACTAATATTAATTATTTAGTAAATAGTGATTTAAGTAATTTTATTTGAATTAGTAAACATACTTTAATAAATATACTATATAGTATGATATATATATATCCTATATTTATAAATATATACATATCTATTATTAGAAATTTTAACCCTTATTGCGTCAAAGGACCGGGGATCAAAATGGATCGCAAATCAATTAAATACTTAATTACTTAAAATAAATTATTAAATTATATTAATATAATTCCAAAATATACATTTTATAGATAACAATCTAATGTATCATATTATATTAAAATAACAAACAGTTTATATGTTAAATTATTTAACTATTAAACCATATATTAAAAAAAAAAAATAATAAATTAAGCTTAATAATTGTATTCAATTAGGGTTTAATAAAACATATATTTTATAATGTATAACATATATATATATAATTAAAATTTTCGATCTATGCTTGTTTATTAGCATAAGTTTATTGTTGGGGAATACAAATTAAAGAAAAATTGTCCATATTGTTAATAAATGATGATTTAAACCCCAAAAAAATATGAAAATATTCTTTTAAAATGGTGGGAAAATGTGATCTATAAAGTTACTTATGTTGAGCAAAAAATAATTATATGTATCATTATAAAACTTATTAAATATATTAAAATAGTGAAATGTTATAAATAAAATGCATTAATACATATGAAAATAGTGATTGAATTTTAATAAAGACGATACAAACAAAGAGAGCGTCATTACGTTTTTAATTTTTTTAATATGTCCGCTTTTTCTATACCTCAATACTTTTCTAATGATCAAGGTAATTTATCATCAGATGATTCTTTGGGTGAATTCTGGCCCAATTTTTTTATACATATATTCCCAAATTATATATTTAATTTCGTAAAATAGCAATAAACAACTTTCTTATAATTTTATATTAAAAATTGTTACATTAAAAAATAGTTTACATGAATATAATTAATTATTATTTTATTTTAACATTAAATAGATAATATATTAGTTTGACAAAATAGAAATAGATACACCTTAATATTTGAATATTGGAACAATGACGACATTGGACAAGTTTGGCATTCTGGAAATTATTCTTGTGAAAATTAATTTTTTGACAAAATGGTAACTAAATACTATTTAGTAAATAGTAATAATTAATATAGTTAAACAAATTATATCATGTTTTATTTTGTTATTATATTAATTTATATACATTTTAAAATAATAAACTAGCAATATATATATATATATATATATATATATATATATATATAAACATATATATATATATATATATATACATATATATCTATATATCATAATAGTACATACTATAGGTAATATATATTTTTTGTTCAAATAATATGTTTAACATAGTATATTAACTTCATAGATAAATAGACTATCGTTGCAATAAAGATGCATGGTGTTCAATATAACAATTGGTACATTAGTAACAATCAATTAAATACATTATATTTTAGTAACATATTAGAACATTTTGGAAAATTTGTTCCAATATGTACCAAAACATCGTATTGGAACATTTTGGTACATGAGTACCAAAATGTTCCAATGATTATTATGGAATATTATGATGTTTGGCATATATATTTGAACAATTTGGAACATTTGTGCCTATACATAGGATGTCTATGAATATATATATATATATATATATATATATATATATATATATATATATATGAATGTATATGAAATTCTTATTTTATATGTTAATTAATTTAATATACAATTTATATAAAAACTATGTTTCTCTATTATAAACTTCATAATATCACAATAATTGTAAATAGATTTCTGATATTTAGATAAGAATCTTAATTATAATGTAGTAATTCTATCAAATGTGTATAGCTTAATACATTCTTATTAAGATAACATTACTTAATAGAGTAATTATATTATATATTATCAATATACAATATTGTTGATATATAGTATAAATAATATGTAAATATATTTACTATTGCAAATATTGAATAACATTATTATGCATACACGTTATTATTATGATGTATTATAAGTCAACAAACAAATAATTATCTTTATTTTTTCAACAAATTATATATATATATATATATATATATATATACGTAAATTTAGTAATAATTATATTTGGTTAGAAATTATAATAAATTAATTTGACATAAATATTTATTATTGTATTAAACCAAGTGTGCCTTTTTAGATCACATTCGTTAACAAAATAATTGTTATACCTAGATTATTAATTATTAATTTAATATATTATTAATATTATATATTATTCCGATATTAATAATTTATAATTGTGTAATACCACCTTAGTGCTAATATTTAAATAAAATATTATGTTATAGATATAATATTAATACAGATTAATCACTATGTATTAAAAATGAAACCTTGATTTAGTTCACTCAAGTAACTATTAATATTGTCATCATTTTGTATTATATAGTTAAATTAAATTAAATATAATTAAGTATAATTATAATTAAATTAACTTGATATATATATATATATATATATATATATATATATATATATATATATATGTATATATGTATATATATATGTTAAATTTACGTATATACTATATATATATCTATATGTATATATATGTTAAATTTAAATTTAAATATATTTATTATATATAATTTATACTATATATCAACAATATTGTTTATTGATAATATATAATATAATTATATTATCTTACTAAGCATTTATTAAGCTATACACATTTGATAGAATTACTACATACATATTATTATATGTTATTATACATATTATAATTATATTTGGCTTTCCCAACTATAGGATTAGTTAGAATTATTTATGAAAAGTATTAGATATATTATTAATATTACTTATCTTATTTCAGATAAGTATAAAGTAAACGAAGATATTTGTAGTGATATTTTGTTATAACAAATACATTACAAAATTAATATATCTTTCATTTAATATTATATACAAAGGGTTAAATGGTACTGGAACATTTATTGGTAGGTTACGGTACAAGTGTCCACAATGATCCGGCATCTTACTGTAACAGTACTACTAAATGTTACGGAACTATCCGGTACTGTACCACTAAATGTTACGGAACTATCCGGTACTGTACCACTAAATGTTACGGAACTATCCGGTACTGTACTACTAAATGTTACGGAACTATCCGGTACTGTACCACTAAATGTTACGGAACTATCCGGTACTGTACCACTAAATGTTACGGAACTATCCGGTACTGTACCACTAAATGTTACGGAACTATACGGTACTGTACCACTAAATGTTACGGAACTATCCGGTACTGTACCACTAAATGTTACGGAACTATCCGGTACTGTACCACTAAATGTTATGGAACTATACGGTACTGTACCACTAAATGTTACGGAACTATCCGGTACTGTACCACTAAATGTTACGGAACTATCCGGTACTGTACCACTAAATGTTATGGCACGGTCTGGTACTGTAGCACTCAATGTTTACTGGGATATTATATTTCGTTTGTATAATGATAACATTAAATATCGAATTATTGTATACAAAATATATTATAAATATGACCATACTACGAAGTACATTATTTTAAATAATACATAATTTAAGAGTATAAATTAAATATTTCTATCTTTAAATTCTATATAAATATATAAATATAAATATATAAATAGTATATATATATATGTGTATATATATAGATGTATATATATATATTTCTGATGTTATTATTACGCAGATGCCATAAAGAAATGTTGACTAAGGATATCAAGTGATTCTATGCTAGGCGATTAGATAATTTTTAGGAAACTCGAAAACAATTCTAAAAATAAATAAATAAATTTAATAAATATATTATTTTCTCATTTTGAAATACTACTTTATTACTTGTATTAATTTGTGTTTTATCGCAAGTTTTTCTACTTATGTTATCGCGTGTTTTTTTTAACCCAATATTTTTTAGCGTGTTAACCCAATTTTTAACGATAGCCTAATTCTCGTGCAAATATGTACATTTTACACAATATTTTGTGAAAAATACACGTGTTAACCCAAGTTTTTTTACACGATTGTTTACTGGAATTATAAAGTAAGTTTTGGATTCAGTGTCCAAAATTTTAGATAATAGAATTTTTGATTAGCTTATACAAAACATAGCCATGATTTAAGTAGCTGATTTGTTCCTGATTTTTGTGTCAAATTTGGGTGTAACAAGTATTATTTAAACCCAATACATTTTATAATAATATTAATATCAAGGTATAGATAATTATGTTTCATTTGATTTAAGAATGGTATCATTGATATATTTGAATATTAGTATATGTAATGGTTAATTAAAGCCTAAGATTTATACGTATATGTATGTTTGGATGTAGTAAACATCGTAATACAAATATTCCTGCATCATATTTCTCTTGTTTTGGTGGATGCCCCACTAGTTACTTCGATGTATGGTCATATAATAAGTTATCTATTCCCACCAGTATTATGAATAACTTAAAAAATATATATAGAGTGAAAACGCCAATAAATAATCACAAGTAAATAGTGCAAATTATTGAATTATATTATTCAAGTTATTTCATCTAACTAATTTATTTTCAATAGATAAGTATAACTATAACTAAAGCTATATTATCTTATTAACCATTCTAATAGAATATTCTAGATTACATATTTCCAACAAACACGTGAGATAATAATTATATCAAGATTAATTAATATATATATTATCGAATAACAAAATAAAAACCAAATTATAATTTAGCATTTTGTTATAAAATATTAATATTTAATTATTTCATTTTCTATTTATTGATATTCTCTTATTTCTCTAACACTTTATCATACATATCATTTCTTCATTAGATAACTGTCATATGTAATATCTTATACTCTAACTAAACATATATTACTATCTAAAGTCAAGCAAAACTTAGTAATAAATTCAAATATTATCATTTAACCTCATTCAGCTGAATATATCTTGTTATTCTTGAAGACTAATATTATAAACTTAATTAATATTATGATATACTTATATTTAATTTAGATTTGTTTCGAGTAGAGATAATGCTCAAATTTGTTCAAATTATATTACAAATAATTCAATAACAATAAATTATAATCCATTTAGCCACCTATTTTGTATTATATATATATATATATATATAAATTTCAATAAATCAATTTACTTTTCATGACTATGATTAATAAAATAATATTCAATTTTTATTTTATTTTTTAATTAATTTCTTTTTCAGTTTCATATTATTTATCATATTTTTTTTCTTTTCTCATCGTTTACATATTAATATACTGATTATATAGAAATGTGTAAATAATGTAAATATTACAACGAATATCACGACGATGTCAATATAATGTATATTTCTCGTCTTGGTATTCATAGTAATACGTTGAATTATTGTTTGGAGAGAGTGAGAACTTCAGCGGCGGATAATGTCCGTGCGTAAACTTGTAAAACAAGTAGCTTTCACGATTTTATCAGTGATGGACATGATTGCACTTACAGATTTTAAACCAAAGTAGCTGCCTTTTGAGGCGATATCCCTTCCTTCCTTCTCGTTCATGAATCTGCCCATAGCTATTTATAATGGTGAGTTAAATAAGTATGATAATAGTCGGAATATATACTTCATTTATTTAATTATTATATATATTTATATTTTTATATCAAAATATTTAGTATTTATTTATATTTTATAATGATATCTTAATATGATATAATTATACGAACCGATAACTATGATTTCGATGCCATCGTCCTTAGCTAGTTGCGCCTCTTCAACTGTACGTTGGTCATCGACATTAGACATACCATCGGTCAACACAATGGCGATTTGCTTCTTGCCTTCGCGTCGGTTCTTGTTACACATATTGCGCATTTGCTGTATAATGAGGTTAGTTAAGAAACACGAAAAAGTCAGTACTAATCAAGTATTACTGTTCTAATAACGACGAAAATAATATTTTGTAAATTATTCACGATTTTACATTTTATAATTTAAATGAACTATCTACTGATTATTTAATTGCAATATCGTTTGCTTATTTCAATAAAATATCATCTATTTATTTAATTGCACTCTTTATTAGCTTATTTAAATGAACTATTATCTGCTTATGGTTTAACCAACCATCAGAGCATCAGCAGTATTAGTGTTTCCGGCCAAGAAAGGAAGTTTCCATATCAATTCGTTGAGTTCTGCCTTATTTTTGTGGTCACTGATGTCTATGTTCACCGTTGATTTGGTGGAGTAACTAACAACTCCGACATCCGTCCTTTTATTTCCTAACAGTTGTGAAGGTTTATTAATTAAAAGTTAATATAAAGTGTATAAATCAACTACGCGAGACAATTAAATTTAGTTATTATCATACACGTAAATATATATTTAATTTATAATTAAGTTCTATAAATACAAATTTCAATTAAATACCTCATTTTATTTATTAAATACAATTATCGTAAATTTCAAATATTTAAGTAATATGTATTATTTAATTTTCTATTTTCATTAAATTATTTTAACCCTAATTTCTTTTAATAATATTATACATAGACTAATATGATGATCTAAATATATCTTATCTAGTGTGATAACATAGCTAACCTACAGTTAAAGCATTAACGATATCCATTGCGAACTGGCGGATTATGAAGAAGTTGTAATCTCCGATGGAATTGGAAGAGTCGAGAACGAACACCAAATCTGATTCACATTTGCTGGGGTCTAAATATAAAGTTTAAACTTTATTGTTATTGTCGAATTACAATATTATTATTGTATTATATTCAATTACGAAATATTAAGATTATCCGTCATTTCATTATATTTGAGACTGAATAATGCTAGATTATTCAAATACCACTACATCGTACAATAACCGTATCATAATATATCCTAGCATGCAAATAACAAACCCATATTACATCTCTGCGTGTTGCATTCGATAGTTTGTAATTCTTGTCCCTGTACAAATCGAGTTCTATTACCTCCGTCGCACTTTTTGTTACAGCTTCCGAAATCCACTCCTTCGAAGGGGTCTGAAAACCGAAATGAAATAATGTAGTAGAGTAGTGTAACATACATATAAGTTACCTTGTGAATATCATCAATGATTTCAAGTCTAATACTTACTGTTGCAGGACTTCATGGCGCATGTGTAACTCCTAAATATTCCACACATATTAACAGTGGTATTGTCAGGGTCATCGCATATCTTAATCCTAGACATTCTACCTGTACCGCATGTCTTCGTACACTTGGAGAATTTCGACCAGTCTGTGAATATTATTTAGTTACAGCCTACCTAATTTTTACCTCCCCGTATTTATATTGATACATAATCATTCATATATATATATTATTATTCATTGTAATGGTTTTTATATCGATAAAAATTAAATAATCATATTTATATATATATATTGTATTACTAAATATATTATCTTATTCGATGTATTCTATCTTGATTTAGGAATTGATCTTTAGCAAATACTAACGGTATTTGAATGGACTTTTGTGTGTTATTTCCACGGGGATCGCCAGAGCACACATCGCTATAATGAATCAAGGAATCAAGTGGATATTGCATTAAGTGTTGTTATCATAGCACTAGTTAGGCAATTGTGTTATTATAATTGTAGATAGTTTTTCATATTTAATAAAATGAGAAATTATAATATTTTAATTAAATCAAAATCAATTATAGAATACTTTAATCATGATATCAATATGTAGATCAATATGAAAATAAATATGAATAGCGCAACATAATTTCAGCATATTGATACTAGCATTTATATACATTGATATAATATAATATTAACTAACCAATCATTGAAATGCATATTATAGTGTTCATCATTGATTTAGTTTCTTCTACTTATTTTCTTAAATTTTAATTGAATTTACTCAATTCACTTAACTGTATGTGTATTTATAGTAGTCTGTTAGTATCGCATGACCAGTTAACCAGTTACATAAGCTAATTCTAACCTTTTAAAGTATTTTCGTCTCAATAACATCGTTATAAATTTATTACCCTGGCTAATACAATAATAGTCATGAATCAACGAAAAACGTATAATACATATTCAAATTTATTAAAATAGTGTAAAACTTTTCTTAAATTCATTTCAAAAATATTTTAATTAATACATGAATATAGAAATATTTTCTGTTTACTATTGAATAAAGATAATATTTTCTATAATTATTAATTCACGTATTGCTTTTAATAAGGTATTATAAATATTTTTTAATTCGTAAATTATCAATTATTTACATTTAAATTCAAAATATGTTCTTTATATTTAAGATAACGAATTCGGATATTATAAAAAATATAAAAATACGCATACCTTAATAGATATGAAATAAAAATGATTGAAGACATGATGAAATGTTGTTTTGTATGACAAAGCATTTGATATAGATGAGCATTGCTTATTTGTAGAAAATATTGCCTTAATTAGTTATCTAATTAATATATTATCGGACTCATTTTACGTTTTGATTAAATTATCGTTTGGTAATTTAAGGATGAATACTTTATCAATATATTGTTTTGTAGTTATATTATATTTATATTGTATATTAACTTATTGTATAATAATAAGCACTTAAGTAGTAATAATTGTCAAACATAGTAGTTCAACTTCTTTGTTTTAGAGTAGGATATATTTCAAATCTTTAGAAAAATAGAGTGATGTAGACAATGTATGTGATTTGGTATCGTGTGCCATGTACTTTCTATATATATATATATATATATATATATATATGTTACTTATGCTGGCATCTAGTTACAACATTGACGATTTTGTAATCAAAAAAAACTTTAAATTTAATTGATTATAAAATAAATTAATAAATTAATAATTGAAGTAATAAAAACGAAATGAAATATTAATCATTAATATAAGTAGAGCTATAATGTCATCTGCGTTTATAAATAACAATAATCATTTGTTTTATTCCACATCCGAATTATGAGACGTTATTTGTCAATTTTAAATCAAGTGCACGTAGAAAATATAACAATTTACGATAAACATCGTAAATAATCAACGTTCATAACACTTTATTTGTGCTTTGTATGCCTTTTGGTTTTTAAATAATATTAAATAACGAGTTGACATTATAATTAAATATAGTTTTATCATCTACACTTATCTATCTTGTTATAATAAGATATAAATAAATTTAGAAATTAAATTTTGATTTACACATATACAAAGATAATAATTATAATTAGAATACAAACATTATAGATAAATTAGATAACTAATAGCTGTAATGGGTTACTAAAGGTAAATGAAAGAGAAGCACATTAAAGGAAATTAATACGGTCAAAGCAATGCCAAATTGTTAAGAAACCTTGGAGATGGTGTCTGGTTGGTCATTTCATATAGGGTTGATTAATTTATATGCGATGTACAGTTTATGAAGTAAGACAAGGATGTATTACACTACATTAAGGTATACTTTGGATAATTATATTCCTATCCGCATCTTATTTTGTGAAACTCGAGTCAACGATATAGATATAGGCTGAGTAGTGAGAAATCTATCTCAATAAGGTTGTCTAGTATTTGGTAAAACATGATCATATAAATTCGTAATCAACGAAGTGAGAGTTGTAATAAAGTTGTAATAAAGTTTTATAACCAGATGAAAGTTTATATAGTTAATATATTAACCTTTAAAATTGAGGAGTTATAAAAAATATATAAAATTAAAATAATAGTCACACAAGATGGCGGCCATTTCGTCCACTATCGCTCGCAGTTTTTGTTTACATTCGCTATTTAGGAAAATAGAAATCTATGATTCAAACACATGTTCCATTCTGGTACACAACACCAGCTCATTTTAATTAATTCAGCCACGATAAAAAATACTAAGTAAATAATAATTATATAATATCATATATAAATAGATTTAATTAAATCTTTTTCAAATTTGAAATTCAAATAGTTAATATCCTTTAAAATCGATAATTTAAAATAATACAAGCGCCCTCTATAATTGAATTATTAACGGTAAAAATAAAATAAAACTTACTAGTTCTAAATGTATCTGATTTATATAGTTTATACACACTTTCATCATATACTAATAAGGTAATATATATATATATATATATATATATATATATATTATATAAAAATAACTTACACTACTATATGATACGTAACT
>OZ038318.1:6159108-6184819 GCA_964035775.1 Osedax frankpressi
AGAATTTTATAAATAAATCTATAAATGTATTAATCTATAAATGATATTTTATTATAAATTAGAATAATGTTAATTATTAAATATTTTCCATTTTTAATGTCTTTATGTGCAAACAGGGCTCCTCCAATTGACTTCAACATATGACAAGGATATAATAGGAAAGCAATATTATAAATGGTCTCTGGGTGTTTGAAAATGGATTTAGTTGTGGAAAGCTCATATTTCCTACAAGTTATTTCATCATTGAAATATGACTTTCTGGTCCATCATATGTTATAACAAGAATGTCTACGTTTGTATCATGTAGCTTTAGAATAGCTTTTTTGTACTAACTTAGCTTTTTCTGAAACATATAACATGTATATCATTAATAAATTGATTTTGTATACAATTTTGTAAATATAATTTGTTAAATTATCATTAGAACCAGTAATAATAATAGTGTATAGTAATAATAATAGTGATATCTTATAAAATATACTTTTGCATAAATATTGTTACTAACAATATAAATTTATCTCTTAACAGAAATCTACTCCGATATCAACATATCTGGTGAATTTATTGAGATTTCAATCCCAAACTAGCTGACTCTTTATGGACATTTAATCTAACAATAATAATATATAGAGAGTTTCAATTTATGATTTCTCCCTCAATACATAAATGTGTACATTTAACATAATGTAAATCCTGGAAAGCATCTAATGTTGAATACCATTAACTTATTGTCGAAGGAGATGGCAAAACGAAATTTAAATTTCTCTAACATAATCATATGCCTTTCCAGAATAAAACTAAATAAATAAATATGATTCATATTTATATTAATTATTAAAAGATAAATGTTATTAATCAAATTAAAAATATAAATATTCTATTTACTTTTAATGTCATGGCAAAAGATTTTATGTTCTTAGCAAAATTTATTAGTATTTCTTTGTCCCTTAATTATTCTATTAAGGATACTTTTTGGTATACCTTTAATAATATATAAAAATATATTTAGGTTAAACAGTTTAATTAAATTGCAATCTTACATATAAGATAATGATTTTTTTTTAAATATAAATAACCAGTAAATCTGCTTTCAATCATGTTTGCTGCTGTATTTATTATCACATTTGTATTCCTTAGCTCTTCAGTTATCGATTGCAGTGTTTCAATTATAACTGCTTACCTTTTTATATTACAAAAATTATATTCACATTAATAAAATAATAATAATATATGATTAATAACAAATAATCATCTTAATATAATAAAACCTTTATTTGGAGATTTTAGATTTCCTATAATTCTGTTGTATCTACATTTTTCCAATTTTCATTGTCAACCAGTACCAAATCAATATTAATTGTATAACCATGCTCATGACAAAACTATTCCAAATGTGTCGGCTTAATACATACTTTCTTTTGAGGTATCTCAGTATCACAAGCTAAATCAGTATATCTTGATGCTGGAGGTTTCCTTTTTTGAGTCTATAAATTATATAAGTATTACTGTGTTAAATAATTTCTTGACAGATATGATACACAAAATAATAATGAAATATCAAAACAAACCTTACTTTTAACTTGTGATTTTATAAAAATTGTTTGTACGCACAAACAAACAAACATCTCTTCGAAATGTGAAGTATACATTTTTGCTGCTGAACCAGGAACAAAAAACTTTGTTTTACTGTCTTTTTCTCACCGCTTAATGTTTATTATACATTGCTTTTTAATGCTTCATTATTGGGAGATCTATAAATTAAACCAATAAATGCAAATGAATAATATAAAATAAATTTTACATAAAATAAAATAGTTGTTCATTATTTAATTGCAATATAAATAATTCAAACATTAATTTATTAAATAATAATAACCTCACTATATAATTGAATATAGCTTAATAATGATAGAATAGTAACTATTAATAATATAAATTATATATATACTTAAAAATAAATAAAATGTCTACTATATTATAAATTTTACCTTAAATATGTATACTTTTAATATTAAAGTAAACTGTAATTGAATATAAGTATGTATACGTTATATATTCGTTAACTTTTGCAATGTTATTTCTTCTGGGTATTTATATTGAGTATTTTTTTTACAAAAGGGAGCACTATAGCTAGGCATTATTAACAGCATATTAACCATTAAAATTGAGGAGTTATAAAAAATATATATATTTCCAATAATAGTCACATACGATGGCGGCCATTTCGTCCACACTAGCCCGCAGTTATTGTTTACATTCGATATCTAAGAAAATAGAAATCTATGATTATGGCACAGGTTCCATTCTGGAGTCGATTTCGGAAGCTATATCAAGATGTGCGATGGAGGTATAAAAACTCGATTTGTACACGGAGAAGAATTACAAAGCATCGAATGCAATATGCATAGATGTAATAGAGGTTTATTATATTATGATAGGGTTGTTATACGATATATTAATAATAAGATAATATATGGGTATTTGTATAA
Organism: Osedax frankpressi; assembly: GCA_964035775.1. Classification (NCBI taxonomy): domain Eukaryota; kingdom Metazoa; phylum Annelida; class Polychaeta; order Sabellida; family Siboglinidae; genus Osedax; species Osedax frankpressi. The sequence continues at coordinate 6,161,598 of OZ038318.1, forward strand.
TCCAGCATTATTAAGTCTCAAATGTAGATAACTTAATTTAAAGGTTTTGAAATGACGGATACTCATAATTATTTGAAATAGAATATAATACAATTAATATATTGTAATTTGACAATAACAATAATGTTTAAACTTTATATTTAGACACCAGCAAATGTGAATCAGATTTTGTGTTCGTTCTCGACTCTTCCAACTCCATCGGAGATTATCACTTCTACAATATCCGCCAGTTCGCAATGGATATCGTTAATGCGTTAACTTTAGGTTAGTTATTTAATCACACTAGTTGAGATATATTGAGATCGTCGTCTTCGTCGATGTTGTAAAATTACGTAAGTAATTGAAATTTGTATTAATATAATATAATTATAAATTAAATATATATTTACGTGTATGATAATAACTAAATTTAATTGTCTCGCGTAGTTGATTTATACACTTTATAATAACTTTTAATTAATAAACCTTCACAACTGTTAGGAAATAAAAGGACAGACGTCGGAGTTGTTAGTTACTCTACCAAATCAACGGTGAACATAGACATCAATGACCACAAAAATAAGGCAGAACTCAACGAATTGATATGGAAACTTCCTTTCTTGGCCGGACAGACTAATACTGCTGATGCTCTGATGGTTGGTTAAACCATATGCAGATAATAGTTCATTTAAATAAGCTAATAAAGAGTGCAATTAAATAAATAGATGATATTTTATTGAAATAAGCAAACGATTATTAAATTGATATATAAATAATTCAAACATTAATGTATTCAATAATAATAACCCCCATATATAATAGAATATAGCTTAATAATGACAGTATAATATCTATTATAATATAAATTATATAATTAAAATATAAATAAAATGGATTTATAAATGTCTACTATATTACAAATGTTACGTTAAATATGTATAATTTTAATATTAAAGTAAACTATAATAGAATATCATTATTTATAAGTTATATATTTGCTAACTTATGCAATGTTACTCCTTCTGGGTGTTTATATTGCATATTTTTTTTTACAAAAGGGAGAGCTCCATCTAGGCATTATAATCATTAAAATTGAGATATAAAATATAATATTTACAATAATAGTCACACAAGATTGCGGCCATATAGGAACATAGAAATATATAATTCTCGTACAGGTTCCATTCTGGGATACGACACCGGTATTATTAATTTTAAAATAATATCTATTAATTAATCTAGATTAATTATATAAAATATATATCATGTTTTTTTATGTAGATTGATTAAATAAATAATAGATTAATAAACTGAATTATTTGTTATAGTATATCAAATATATTAGATTCAAAACTTTATTTAATGTTTATATTAAATATATTATACATTTGAATAATACTATCCATTCATAGTATATATATAAACATATATTAAACTATAATATTAATATTTTATTTGTAAATATCGATTATTTTAAATGAGTTTCTTACATTCATATTGTAGATAATCTCTAAATACAAACATATTTATGTATACTTTATATACTTTATAGGATTCATTTAATAACTACTATATATTATATGTATACCATGCTATAAGTATGCTACATTACGGTGGTATAAGTTAAATATATAACATATGATAAGATATATATCATATAATATAGTAATTTAAGAAAGGTCATAATTAATAATTAATTAATAATAATAATAAGTTTACCTTATATTACATGGTAAGTGTATATACGATTTAAAAATGTTTTATGCTACTAATATATTTATATGTACATATGTATACGTATGCCAAATATCATTTTATATTATACTAACATATATAGTATACATACATATATATATAACAATTGACTTATGTTAACTTTATTTTATTTAAACCGATATTTCTAATAATTTTCTATATTTTATATTTAGAAAAATATATATTCATGAAATGTCTACAATAATATCTAATTTATAAATAAGAGACCATAAACAAATAGTAGATATATTTATAATGTTTTTATTTTGATACAACCCCAGGGTTGTATTGGGTTGTATTTGCCATTAAATAATTGTTGAAAAACCTCTGTTTTTTATGTTACTCAACATAAGATTGGGGAAAAATATGTGGGTTAAACTGTGTTTTTTATGCGTTAATCACCACAAGAAAAAAAAACACGTAGCCAACAACAATTACAACATGCAATATTTAATTGTTAGATCAAACATATCTCAATGAAATAATACTGTGAAATTGATACATTAAATCAATAAGTTGATAAAGGTTAGATGGTTCATTTGGTCATTAATTTAGTTATATTATTATATAATAATTTATAATATTGATATTTATTACTTATAATAGAGCATTTTTTATCATTTACTCTTTTATGTGTAATCAAATAAAAATATCCGAAACAATATGAGAATCGTCACAAAAATAAAAATAGTTATATAATTGTTAGTATATATATATATATATATATATATATATATATATGATCATATGTATGTTATATTATATAGTATGCTCTTATAGGAAGTTTAATCATACTATATATTATATATATTTTAATAATTAAAATATATAATTTCTACATATATAACATACACTTTTTGTACATAATATTTATCATTTAATGACAACATAAGGATTTAGTAATTATTGGTTTCGTAAATTCACTAAATTAATATTCGGCATTATTTATGATAATACTATGAATATATTAAATAAATACAAATTAATAATAAGCAATTTTCAATAATAATTTTTATTAATAGAATAATAATATTTTGTAAATAATTTTGTATTGATTTAATTACATTAACATACATACGCATATTAATATTTTGCATGCAATATAATTATATAGTTAACCATAATCCTCAATTATACAGATAAATAAATTTTAGGTTCGATTATCATGTATAATAAGATATCTACGTTTAATAAATTAAACTAGAAAGATATTTTGTTTTGTGATTCAAGCTTAATTATTTTAGGAGTTTAATAAAACATAATAATATTTATACCAAATATATATTTATGATTATATGTTGTTATTATTGATACTTTAGATCTTATTAAAAGATATTTTGACCCAGGTGAGTGCGAGGAACAACATACGATTAACATTAGTGTTATAGCTTTTAAATTGTATTCACCGAGATTAAAAAATGAATATGGTTAGATTATTACTAAGTACAAACTAAGTATACTAAGTATAACTATATACTAAGTATAAACAAGTATTTTTACTATAAATTTATAACTCTATATGTTATATTTACATATACAATTATTGTATAATAATATACAAATATTTTGTATCTAAGATAAAGAAAACAATGACGATAACGACGAAATCTTAATCTAAATAAAATAATTATATTTGAAAATAAATAAGTAGCAATATGTCATCTTTTAATCATCTTTTTAGCTATTAAATAGCAATATTTCATTCGAATTTAGATCTAATTTGCATTTATTTAGCATATTAAATCTCATATATTTTACTACATTATTTTCAAATATTGCTAATTTGATGCAAATTTGTACCACTTTTGTAACTAATTAAATGCTAAATAAATGTTATTTTGCTTAATTGTAGCAAATTTTGATTAGTAGGAAATTATAGATAAGTTCCAAAGCAAGATTTTGATTCACTGTCCAAAGTGAATCAAGAGTACATTTTAGATACATTCCCAATTACATAAAATAAATAATTAATATCTTACATAAAATAAAGTCTTGATTTAAATGTTAAAGTGTAACTGATACTAAATTTGTCGAACATTTATTTACTGGTCAGTTGATATCAAATATCACATCAATGTTTTCTTTTGAATATGAGCTTCTTATTTGTCACCATGTTGCATTTAGCTTTACTATAGTATTACCAAAAACACATATTGTAATTGAAAATACACAACATGTTGCAGTCAATAATTCCACCTTAACATATAATAAAACATATGGTGTAAGAATTACATACGATATAATAAATACTGATTGGGACTTATGAATTAATTCTTGTAGTGATGAAGAATCTCCTTTAAATACTTTTATTAAAACAAGTAGATATATTATAAATAAACATACTCCCTTATAAACTTATGAATATCCTACGAACATCTTGCCTATACTTTTAATTAATTTAGACTACTACATTTAATGAGTATAACAATCATTCCTCGCCCTATCAATGGATACCGATACCACGGTGATTGCAGATTGCTTTTTTGAAATATTCAGCAAAGTGCATTGAAAATCATCAAATATACACCCTGGATAATTCACACATTGATAATGTAAATGACCATAAGGATCTTATTTTAAATAAAAAATTAAATTTAACTAGTCATATAACTAAAATGTGTTCAAAAACTCAAATTATATCTAACTTAATTTTCCTCTGTTTTTTATATGCTAACTATATAAACTAAACATCTGGTTATAAAACGTTTGTTATATCTAAAAAGTATAGTACAATTGATACGCGTTGAATCAGAGTAAACATAGTATAAGATTACATATGTGCAATGCAAATATTCAGAGAACTTTTTCAGAATACTTTTTCTTTAAATATAATTTTAACTACTTAAATTACGAACAAATATTAATATATATTTTATTACAACTCAGACTTCGTTGATTACGAATTGATATGTTCATGTTTTACAAAATACTAGACAGCCTTATTGATATAAATTTCTCACTACTCAGCCTCTATCTATATCGAGGACTCGAGTCTCACACACGAATATGAGGAGAGGAATATAATTGTCCAAAGTATATACTAACTCCTTCAGTAACCTTGTATCTACCTCATATAACTCCTTACCTATCAATATCATCATTTAGTAATTATTATCACTATTCAATAATATACTTAACATTTAAATAGCAATGATACTTATTTTCTAAATTTGGTTGTAGTCTTCTCACACCGATGATTGTAGCATTATTAAGACATTCAATACAACCCGTTAACTCATTATGACTCATTATTAAGTAGTGGGATACATCCTTGTCATACTTCATAAACTATACATCGCGTATAAACTAATCAACCCTATATGAAATGACCAACTTGACACAATCTCCCAGGTTTCTTAACAATTTGGCATTGCTATGACCGTATTAATTTCCTTTAATGTGCTTCTCTTTCATTTACCTTTAGTAACCCATTACAGCTATTAGTTATCTAATTTATCTATAATATTTGTAATATAATTATAATTATTATCTTTGTATATGTGTAAATCAAAATTTATTTTCTAAATTTATTTATATCTTATATTGGATTATAATAATATAGTTAAGTGTAGATGATAAACTCTATTTAGTTATTCGCAGACTATTTACGATGTTTATTGTAAATTGTTATATTTTCTACGTGCACTTGATTTAGAAATGACAAATAACGTCTCTTAATTCGCATGTGGAATAAAACAAAGGATTATTGTTATTTATAAACGCAGATGACATTATAGCTCTACTTATATTAATGATTAATATTTCATTTCGTTTTGATTACTTCACTTATTAATTAATTTATTTTATAATCAATTAAATTTAAAGTTTTTTGTGACAAAACCTTCAATTATTAAATGCTTGTTTATATATATATATATATATATATATGAAATATAATGTATATAATATGTAATAACTGAATATTTTAAAATATTACATCAACTATTTTCAAAAGTGTTATTTTAATTAATAAACATATTTTATAATTAAATTTCGATTGTTTATTATATATTATATATGTTAAAAATTAAAATATTGATTTATAACTATTATGTATACATAACAAATTAAACTGTATAAAATATAATAAATTCCCTTTAGAATTTTTTTTAATATTTATATATTTACAAATTGTTAATATTTATATATTTAATAATATATCTTTAAAACATTTAGTCACTACATTTTATATTATTGATTTCTTAAATTTATAAAGCGCATTTTAAATTGTATAATTCAAAGTAAATAATACATAACATTACATGGGTTATAATAAATATGCATATTATTATTATAATCTATGAATGATCCTCTATATATATATATATAAAGTATTATCTTTTAAATTGACTTCATACGTATCATACATAAAGATAAATGATAGATTAGATGCCAGCATAAGTAACGTATATATATAGAAAGTACATGGCACACTATACCAAATCATATACTTTGTCTACATCACTCTGTTTATCTGAAGAGTCGAAGTATATACTACTTTAAATAAAGAAGTTAAACTACTTTGTTTGACAATGATTATTACTTCAGTGCTTATTATTATATAACTAGCCAATATACAATATAAATATAATATAAACTACATTACGTAATATTGATAAATTATTATTCATCATTAAATTACCTAAGTTATGTAATCAAAATGTAAAATGAGTCCGATAATATATTAATTAGATAACTAATTAAGGCAATATTTTCTATAAATATGCAATATTCATCTAGGTCAAATGCTTTGTCATACAGCAACAACATTCCACTGGTCTATTAATAAATGAAGTCGCCAAAGTATACAATTTTATGGAAATACCAGAGTAGATATAATATAAATAATATAACTATGAATGCATGATATTAATAATGAGTCATGATCAAATGCAAGGTGTATTAATCCTCCATTTCATAAAGGATTATAACAGTACTTCTAATAATATATTTGATATTTATATATATTTATATTTATTTATATAATCATATATATATATATATATATATATATATATATATATATATATAAATATATAAATATATAAATAAATAAAAAGATCATATTAAAGAAATATTTGAATAAATATTGAGAATTAATTATATTAATTCAGGTAAGCGCGTTTGTATATTATTTTATAATATCCAAATTCGTTATCTTAAATATAGAGAAAATATTTTGAATTCAAATATTAATATTTTATAATTTACAATTTTTAAAATATTTATAATACTTTATTAAAAGAAATGCGTAAATTAATAATTAGAGAAAATACGTGAATTAATAATTATCTTTATTCAATAGCAAATAGAAAATATTTATATATTCATTTATGAATTAAAATATTTTTGAAATGCTTTGATTCATCACTATTATTATATTAACCGGGGTAATAAATTTATAACGATGTTATTAAGACGAAAATACCTTAAAAGGTTAGGATTGGCTTATGTAACTGGATAACTGGTCATGTGGTACTAACAGAACCCTATAAATACACCTTCAGTTGAGTGAATTGAGTAAATAAGATAATTAAATTAGAAATTACGAATTTAATAAAATCAAAAGTTTATAGAGATATTTTCTAGTTTTTCATAATATATATTGTTCTATTATATTTATTAATTATTAATTACTATTGACTTCATTATTAGATTATAATAATGCTTATTAATTTCATCAAATTAAACATTTCAATAGATAAAATATCAAATTGAATATTTGAAATAGATAAAATCATATCTTAAAAATATTCATATATTTACAGTAAAAAGTATACGAAACTAAAACAATGATGAACACTATAATATGTTTTTCAATGATTGGTTAGTTAATATTACATTATATCAATGTATATAAATGCTAGTATCAATATGCTGAAATTATGTTGCGCTATTCATATTTATTTTCATATTGATCTACATATTGATATCATGATTAGAGTATTATATAATTGATTTTGATTTAATTAAAATATTATAATTTCTCATTTTTTATCAAATATGAAAAACTATCTACAATTATAATAACACAATAACCTAACAAATGCTATGATATCAACACTTAACGCAATAACCACTTGATTCCTTGATTCCTTATAGCGCTGTGTGCTGTAGCGATCCCCGTAGAAATGAAACAAAAAAGTCCATTCAAATACCGTTAGTATATGTTAAAGTTTAATACATAAGTCAATATGGAATACATTGAATAATTGAGTAATGCAATATATATATATATATATATATATATAATTATTTTATTTTTTATCAATATTCAAAACTATTATAATAAATAATAATAGATATCTGAATACTTATGTATCAATATAAATACGAGTAGGTAAAATTAGATAGACTGTAGCTAGATAAAATTAACAGACTGGACGAAATTCTCCAAGTGTACGAAGACATGCGGTATAGGCAAAATGTCTAGAACTAAGATATGCGATGAACCTAGTACCACTTTTAATTTTTGTGGATTTACGATGAATTACACATGCGCCATGAAGTCCTGCAACAGTAAGTATTAGACTTGAAATCATTGATGATATTCACAAGGTAACTTATATGTATGTAACACTACTCTACTACATTATTTCATTTCGGTTTTCAGACCCCTTCGAAGGAGTGGATTTCGGAAGCTGTAACAAAAAGTGCGATGGAGGTATAAGAACTCGATTTGTACAGGGTCAAGAATTACAAACCATCGAATGCAATACGCATAGATGTAATATGGGTTTGTTATTTATGATAGGGTATTATATGAATCTGTTATTATATGATATATTAGTTGTATGATAATGTATTTGAATAATCTAGCGTTATTCAGTCTCAAATATAAATAACTTAATTTAAAGGTTTTGAAATGACGGATAATCGTAATCTTTCGTAATAGAATATAATACAATAATTATATTATAATTCTAAAGACAATAACAATAATGTTTAAACTTTATATTTAGACACCAGCAAATGTGAATCAGATTTGGTGTTCGTTCTCGACTCTTCCAACTCCATCGGAGACTATCACTTCTACAATATCCGCCAGTTCGCAATGGATATCGTTAATGCGTTAACCATCGGTAAGCTATTGTATTTTAGTAGTTGAGATATATTGAGATCATCATCTAAGTCGATGTATAATATTGTTAAAAGCAATTAGTGTTAAAATAATGTAATGCAAAATAGAAAATTAAATTATAAATATTACTAAAATAGTTTGAAATTTATGAAAATTGTATTAAATAATTAACGTAAGTATTATATTATAATTGAAATTTATATTAATATAATTTAATTATAAATTAAATATATATTTACGTGTATGATAATAACTAAATTCAATTGTCTCACATAGTTTATTTATATACTAAATATTAACTTTTAATTAATAAACCTTTACAACTGTTAGGAAATAAAAGGACTGACGTCGGAGTTGTTAGTTACTCCACCAAATCATCAGTGAACATAGACATCAATGACCACAAAAATAAGGCAGAACTCAACGAATTGATATGGAAACTTCCTTTCTTGGCCGGACAGACTAATACTGCTGATGCTCTGATGGTTGGTTAAACCATAAGCAGATACTAGTTCATTTAAATAAGCTAATAAAGAGTGCAATTAAATAAATAGATGATATTTTATTGAAATAAGCAAACGATATTACAATTAAATTAGCAGTCGATAGTGCATTTAAATTATAAATGTAAAATTGTGAATATTTTACAAAATATTATTTTCGTCGACCGATTGATGATTAATGAATTGTTATGTTCCTTAACTAATAACTGTCTTAATTGTTATACAGCAAATGCGCAGTGTATGTAAGCAGAACCGACGCGTAGGCAAGAAACAGATCGCCATTGTGTTGACCGATGGTTTGTCTAATGTCGATAACCAACGTACAATTAAAGAGGCGCAACTAGCCAAGGACGATGGCATCGAAATCATTGTTATCGGTTCGTATAATTATATCATATTACGATATCATTATAAATAAATACTACATATAGAAATATAAATATATATAATAATTATATAAATGAAGTATATATTCCGACTATTGTCGTACTTATTTAATTCACCACTATAAATAGCTATGGGCAGATTCAAATCCGAAAAGGAAGGAAGGGCTATCGCCTCAAAAGACAGCTACTTTGGTTTAAAATCTGTAAGTGCAATCATGTCCATCACTGATAAAATCGTGAAAGCCACTTGTATAGGTTGGTTTATATAGAAATACTTATTCTCTATACAATATATTCTATATATTTTATTAATATATAATACGTCATTCATTCAAATAGGTCCCAAGACTTGCACAGAATGTGCTTTTCCTAAGTGCCCTACAACCTGCGGATATGACGGTGAAGTAAAGGGCTACCATGACTGTACATGGAAAGATAAGTTAGAATTAACTGACGTTAACATTGATATTCATTAATAATATAAGATATATTGATAGTTTACAATAATCAATATGTTCATACTTTACAATAATCATATTATGTATACCATTCATGATCATTTATCTTATTAATACAGTGGGGATAAGAAATTCTCTTATGAGTTTTGCGGAATTAAAAAATGTCACACCGACGCTTGCACTACTACCACAGTAGCTACTACTACCACCGAGGCCACGACTACAACTACTCCCAACAAGGGAGGAGTTGATTGCTCCAAGTGCGACTTTACAAACGGAATCATCTGGAGGCCGGATGTGAATAACTGTCATGGGCAAGTAAAAATAATATTAGAAACAAATTTTTCATTTGGATATTAATTTTGTAACTTGTCTTAAATAGTAAATACATATGATAATAATAAACAATAACATTTAGATACTACGTTTGCGAACCTACCGCTCAAAAGGGAGAGTACAGGGTAACTAGAATGTCTTGCGATAAACTATTCTGGAACCAAGACTACCACACTTGTGACTACAAGCCAACCGGAAACTGTGATCCTAATGCCGACCCTATTACTACCATAAATATCAACAAAAGTACTGGTTAGTTAGTTACTAAGTTACTAATATTATTTTATTTATTTTATCATATTTATTTTAATTTATATTTTATATTATTCATTTATTTATAATACAGATAAACCAATCTGTCCATACGAGACCAACCCAGCTGATAATCATCAATTCAGAAGCAAGGTATGTCTATTTTTTAGTATAACCACATTAGTCAAATAATAAATAAAAATCTAAATAAGTATACATAAAATATTAAATAAATATATTATGATATTAATTATAAGATTTTATAATTATATTTAGAGAAGTTATAATTTTGACAATTATTATAAGATTATTTATTTAGTCATTACTGACATATTAATTGGATTAATATTAAGTATTTATTTATTAAATTCATTTCAGTCTGTTACCGAATACCAAACTTGTCCCGCCGGATTAATTTTCAATGATACTCCCGGAACTTGTAGCTGCGTACGTGGAGCTGACTTTACCGTAGCACCATGCGATAGCTCCATGCTCCTTCACTTCCCTTACGACAAACATCTTGATGATGTAACTTGCAAAAAAGCAAAGAGTGACCAAGTTGGGAGCGGAAAGGTCGTGTTAGTAGATGATGCTGTTCGAGGAAAGGTTGCAGCATTTAACGGAAAAGGATATCTGGAAGTACCTTTCATTAGAACTTACTTCGCTGGAAACACTGTCACGGAGTTCTCAATTTCTCTTTTCTTTAAAGCAACATCTGGTTAGGAATATATTTATTGTATCTCTATTATTTAATTATATAGTCCATTATCTTATATATTTATTCTCAAGTATATTAATAAAATATATTTAATATTTATTGTTCCGTAAATCAGTTTCAACAAAGGGTGCACTTGTCAGCAATGGTGACTGCAAAGAAACTTCATCGTTTGAAACTGGATACTCTAACGGAAAGCTTTATCAAGAAGGAACGACAACTGTAAACAATGTTAACTCCGTTGGAATTGAAGTAAGTATTTATGATATTGAAATGATGTCATAGTTTTAAAATATATATTTAAAGTAATTATTCGAGATATAATATAATTAATCTAATTTATCATATATAGTCAGTGACCAGTGGTACATGGAACCATGTTGCCTGGGTATACGATGGAGAAACTCTTAAGTTGTACTTAAATGGCGCTGAAGTGAGCTCTAAAGCCTTGACTGGAGCTATTACTAACAACGATGTCCCAATGGATGTTGGAGCTAGATGTGGTGAATTCTACCACACCGGACTTATTGATGAGGTTATATATATTTATATATATATATATATATATATATATATATATATATATATTTAATATCTATTATTAAATAAGGGTGAGAATTTCGATATCATCTGCATATAGGTTATATTTAAGATTGTTAGAAGATGGGAATACAAGGGGGAATACAATATTATATTGGGTATAATGAATATCGAGGAAATGGATATTGATGAATAAATTTTAATTTATAATAACATATCTTTTAAAAAATTATATCGGGGGAAAAATACCTAGGGATCTTTACTATATAATTAATCTCTTTCGATGAATGGTCAAATAGAAAATTGTTGGTATGTTAATGTTAAGGGATATATTTATATATTTACAAATTTATAATGTTATATATATATATATATATATATATATATATTATATACATATACATATATATATATATATATATATATATATATATTATATACATATATATTTTTACTAAACATTGATATACTAACACAGGTACAAGTTTACGCACGGGCTTTATCCGCCGCTGAAGTTCTCGCTCTCTCAAACCAATGAGTCATCATATTACTTTGATATTGACATTATGATGGTATTCCTTGTAACATTTACTTTGATAAAATATTTGTATACAGTCAGTATATGAATATGGAAACGGTGAGAAAAGAACAAAATATTTTAATTATATTGAAAAATGAATTAATCAAAATAAAAATTAAAATTAAATATTATTTTATTAAACATAGTCATGAATAGTAAATTAATTTATTGATATCTGTATAGGTATATATATATATATATATATATATATTTATAATAATACTAATAATAATACAAATATATAATAATAATAAAGTAGGTGACTAAATTTATTAAAAAGGACGATGGAAATATCTTTATAATATATATAATATTTGTATATTTATTGTTAACGAAATTTATATGTAATTTGTACAAATTTTAATATTATCTTTACTCGAAATAAATCTAAATTAAATATATATATATCATAATTTTAATTAAGTTTATCATATTAGTCCTCGAGATATATTCAATACAGTGCAATTAAATGATTATAGTTGAATTTACTACTAAGTCTTACATGTTAGGTTATACTGGATATGATATATAACAGTTATCCAATAAAGAAATGATATGTATAATAAAGTATTAGAGAAATATGAGAATATCAATACATTGAAAATTAAATTATAGTATTTATATTTTATAACAAAATGCTAAATTTCAGTATCATAAGTTGGTTTTTTAATAATATATTTTGGTAACGATAATATACATATATAAATTAAACTTGGAATAATTTATATGCCACGTATTTGTGGGAAATAAGTAATCTAGAATATTCTATTAGAATGTTTAATAAAGAGATAATATAGCTATAGTTATAGTTATACTTATCTATTGAAAATAAATTAGTTAGATGAAATAACTTGAATAATATAATTCAATAATTTGCACTATTTACTTGTTATTATTTATTGGCGTTTTCACTCTATATATATTTTTTAAGTTATTCATGATACTGGTGAGAATAGATAACTTATTATATGACCATACATCGAAGTAACTAGTGGATTTGAGTAACTTGTGGGTTTGAGTAACTAGTGGGTTTGAGTAACTAGTGGGTTTGAGTAACTAGTAGATTTTAATAACTAGTGGGTTTGAGTAACTAGTGTATTTTAGTAACTAGTGGGTTTGAGTAACTAGTGGGTTTGGGTAACTAGTGGGTTTGAGTAACTAGTGGGTTTGAGTAACTTGTGGGTTTCTGTAAATAGTAGGTTTTAGTAACTAGTGTATTTGAGTAACTAGTGGGTTATCATTAAAACAAGAGAAATATGGTACAAGAATATTCTCTTATAGTGATGTTTACTATATACAAACATACATGCTTATATTAATTTAGATACTTTTTATTTACTCTCATATATAAAAGTTTATATGACTTCGTCGGTATTACTATTTTGTATTCAATATGAAATTTAATTTAAAAATTTAACTTATTTTAATTAATTTATCTTATATGTTAAGTATGCAATTATATATACATTATATATATATATATATATATATATATATATATATATATATATATGTATATCTATATATATATATATCTATATATATATATATATATATATATATATAAGTCTGAATTATGCCTATGTTTCAATATGTTCGATATTGATCATTATTATAAATTGCATTTAACTTATATATTATATATATAAGATTATTATGAACTATAAAGGATATACATAAGTTAACGAATACAAAATTTTGATTATTAACTTATGGTATATATTTTTAAATATTCTCCTAATTTATATCAAATGAATTATATACAATTATTATTATCTGTGATGACTGTAAAACTTTTTTTATTAACAGGAACACATATCTTACTATTTATTCTAAAGATTGATTACACATTTTATTTTTATCATTTAAAGATATATAAGCTGTATAACATATTTAGATTAAGTTAGTAATATAGATCATATTATATTAGTATATCAAAATGATCTAATTAAAATGGTTAAATTATAACCTGTTCCGAGGATAATATAATTAAAATTTGTCATAAATCGTTTTCTTATAAATAAATATTAACCGTATTATATATTAAAAGCTATACGATTTTTTAATATTTTATATCATGATATATCATGTACTTTTATATACTTACGATGTTAATATAATGACATCTTTATAAATATATATTTATTTCTAGTAATTTGCTGTTTACATTATGTTTTTTGAATTACTGGAAATTATTACTTTATAAAATAAATTATATTCGAAGCGATGTTAATTGTTTTGATAATTTTCTAAAAGTATATAAATTATATTTTATAAACCTTCAGCTAATAATGGACCATAGGTATGCTAATTCGTGTTAGATAGGGAGATATCTCACTAGAGAATTCATATACAACATATGATAAATGTATCCTGGGTAACTAGTCTCACTTGGTAACTGGTGTCTAATTAATCATGTGAATTATATTTCATGTATAATTGTTTTCATTACAAATAAACTCATTCATTCATACATTCAAGTAAATCTCTGGTTTTCAATTGACATTTTAATATTGACAATGCAGATCATTTGGATAATTTATTATTTTACAAATAAGGATAATAATAATAGAAATCATATAATCATATACTTTATAAAAATGTTTTATAATTTGTATAAAAATAGTAATTGATATATATTAGTATTACTATTATTATTATAAAATACTCATAAATATTTGTATATGTATCATTATGTCATTAATCTAATTAGTTTCTAAAAATTTACTTTGTAATTGGATTATGTTATGTCAATTATTATGAATAAATTAAATTAAATTGGGATTGTGATAGTTATAGTATTAGTGTGGAATTGTGAGAGTGATAATAAGAGGGAGATGTAGAAAGAGAGGGTGATTACGATGGCGAGGGAGAGGGAGATGGAGAGGGAGATGGAGATGGAGAGGGAGAGGGAGAGGGAGAGGGAGAGGGAGAGGGAGAGGGAGAGGGAGAGGGAGAGGGAGAGGGAGAGGGAGAGGGAGAGGGAGAGGGAGAGGGAGAGGGAGAGGGAGAGGGAGAGGGAGAGGGAGAGGGAGAGGGAGAGGGAGAGGGAGAGGGAGAGGGAGAGGGAGAGGGAGAGGGAGAGGGAGAGGGAGAGGGAGAGGGAGAGGGAGAGGGAGAGGGAGAGGGAGAGGGATATAGTTCTCCCTTATATACTCTTCAGTGTAATCTCCACTAGAGGAGAGTAATAGTTATTATTAATTATTATTAATATTATTACAATTAATATAATTATATTATATATTATAATGTATGTAATATGTTATTCATAATCTTATATATATATATATATATATATATATATATATATATATATATTACAATACTAACAAATTAGTTATACGTTGGATCAATGAATATTTTCAAATAAGTTACAAAATTTATGATAAGCATCACTTTTTTAAATAACGAACGCAATAAAAATAAAAATTTTTAATATTTTTTAGTTTATCCTAATTATAATTGTAATAATTTTAATGTATTTATTATATACGTATTCGTATTCTGTATACAGTGAATATCATATTAGGGTACAAGCTATCAATTATATATTTTCCAGCATATTGTACCCTAATTAATAGTACTGGTGTACCCTAAAAATGAATCAATGAGTACCCTAATTGATTATTTAATCGAATAAAGGTACATTATTAAAATGAAGCATTTTTATGTCTTCTGTATCCTAAAAATAGGTATCTCTGTATCATAATTGTTTATAGTGTGATCTCCTAATTGGCGAGATAAATTATTTAGTAGAATGTTTAATAGAACGGACTAAATATACACATAGGTTTTAGCACGTCAATATAAGGGATCAAGGTATAGGAATGATAGACGAGAGAAGAACCACATATTATTTGAACAGTCGATGAAGTACCAGCAGCTCGATACTAGGGTAGTTCATATCGAGGTAGGGGCAGTGAAAGAATGAGGAATGACGTAAACAAAGTAGTATAATGAAATTGAATAGTAGCTATGATAGTCGGTGATAGCGATAAGGAGATTACGTAATCTATAGGATACGATATGCTGAGATAATACGAGATTCATCCCCGATCCCAAGGGTTCATGACTTATTAGAATACTTGGTGAGGGTTACTATGTTTTCGTGTTTCGACCAGAAATCGCCTTACATTCAAGTTGAAGTTAATATACTAGATCAAAATAAGACATCGTTTAGCTCGCCGCGGGGTCACTATTAATTTATGAGAATATCTTTCGGCTTGAATTATGATTTAGTTGGCATTTACATTTGTAGCGAAATTATTAATGAATGAGAGGATTTTTTTATTATGGGAGAATTAGTATTTGTATTTCTATAACATATTAAATCACATAAACTATAGTAAATTAACTTTAGAAAGTGATAATATTTATATATTTAATAATGTGTATCATTGTAACGACAATTTTGCAAATAAATATTATATTATTGTTTTCTAAATGCACATTTTAAATTTTATAATTAATAGTACATAATACATAACCTGGCATGCGTGATAATAAATACGCCCATTTCATATTAGTGGCGCCCATTTATATATATATACATAAGCAATACCTTTGAAGTTGATTCCTTTTGAGCATAATACATAAAGATAACTGGTAGGTTAAATATAGCAAGTATACGGTACACGATACGAAATCATATATACAGCCTACATCACTTCGTTTACCTGAATACTTGTAATCCTACTAAAACAAAGAAGCTAATCCACAAGGTCTGAAACTTATCACAAACTAAGTACTTATTATTATATAACTAACTAATATAATACAATATATTACAACTACAATACATTATATTGATAAATCATTCATCCTTAAATTAGCGAAGATAATTTAATAAAAATTGTAAAATGAGTCCGATATTATATTAATGTAGATGAGAAAATAAGATTATTTGCTATAAATATGCAATGCTCATCTAGGTTAAATGCTTTGTCATACAAAAAAAACCATTCTTCTGGTCTATAAATAAAATAAGTCGCCCAAGTAAACAATTATATAAAATATCATGGTAGACATACTATTGGCAACTAGGAATGCATGAATGTGTGAACCGAATATTGCATGCAAGGTTAAGCTCCTGCATCTCAGAATGGGTTATAACAGTATAGCTTAAACCCTTATACCCGGTACTTATCCCATAGTCATCGATAATCTATATCAAAATTTTACCGAAACAAAAATGTGTATAACATTGTAGTTCAATGATCGTAGTTCAATGATTCTCTGTTTATCAATAATATACTATACAATGTAACATACAATGTATATATAATATAATATATACTATATAATATACAATGTAACACTGCTATGGACATTATATCAAGAGGTTCATCTATAATAAATAGGAGGATTTGATATAGTAGTATAACTCATATAAATATAATATATTTGATATTTATATATATTTATATATATATATATATATATATATATATATTGATATAATCTATATATATATATGGTATATGAAACAAATACATATTATACAAACTAATTTGTAAGAAGATTATATCAGTACTTTGTTAATTTACATATTCGGTAGAATTATAAAATAATATATATTGTTAGAATTGTAATATTAGAGAAAATATTGTGAATTGATTATGTTAATCCAGGTATGAGTGTTCGTATATTATGAGTATGTTATCCGAATTCGTCATCTTATATATGTCGAGAGTAATAGTTAATAATAGATAAGAATGAACCTATTAAAATATATTTGAAATTAAAAGCGAAATTTAAAATACCGATGTAAAAAATGAATAAGCTATTTTTAGTAATCTAGAAGATGTGATACCCGTTTTTATTTGATTGCGTAATTTATCACAATTTTTATATAAAAGGGGTAATAAATGTATGAATATTACATTCATTCGAATATACCTTAAAAGGTCTATATTGGCCGATATAAAATATTCACGTGTCTCTAAAAGAAGCCTATAAATAAATATTCAGTCGAATGAATTGACAAAGCAACTAAATCAATTAGCCATTACGAAATAAATAATATAAAGGCCGTATAGATAAACGGTCGAGTTCTTAACAATACATTTAATTAGATATGTTATAATTACTTCATTATTAAATTATAATGCTATTTATAATCTTTATTGAATTACATATATTAAATTGTTAAAATCATAGTTTAAAAAAATATATTTACATTTACAGTTACAAGTATAAGAAACTAAAATAATGAAGAACACTATAATATTTATTTCAATGATTGGTTAGTAAATATCATATTATATAATTGTGTTATGAAATGCTAGTGTCATTGTATTAGCTGGAACTATGTTGAGATATTCACAACTACTTATTAATATCTTAATTAAGGTATTATATAATTGATTTTTATTTAATTAAAATATTTTAATTTATTATTTGATCAAATATGAAAAGCTATCTAAAATTATCATAACACAATTGCTTATTTAACATTTTATTAACACCACTTAATGCCACATAATTACCCACTTAATTTCTTATATAGCGCTGTGTGCCGTGGCGAAACCAATGAAAATGATATATTCAAATCCATTTAAATACCGTTAATATATGCTAGAGATTAATTCATATGTCAATATAGAATTGCATATAGCATAATAAGTAATATAATATATACATATAATTTAATTTATTATATACACACACACACACACATATATATATATATATATATATATATATATATATATATATATATATATATATATATGTATGTGTATAAAAGTGTAAGTATTTTATTTTGATTGATATTCAAAACCATTATAATGAATAATAATAGATATATAAATACGAGTAGATAAAATTAGATAGACTGTAGCTAGATAACATTAACAGACTGGTCGAAATTCTCCAAGTGTACGAAGACATGCGGTATAGGCAAAATGTCTAGAACTAAGATATGCGATGAACCTAGCAGTACCAATGTTAATTTTTGTGGATTTACGATGAATTACACATGCGCCATGCAATCTTGCAACAGTAAGTATTAGACTTGAAATCATTGATGATATTCACAAGGTAACTTATATGTCTGTAACACTACTCTACTACATTATTTCATTTCGGTTTTCAGACCCCTTCGAAGGAGTGGATTTCGGAAGCTGTAACAAAAAGTGCGACGGAGGTATAAGAACTCGATTTGTACAGGGTCAAGAATTACAAACCATCGAATGCAATACGCATAGATGTAAAGGAGGTTTGTTATTGTTATATTAAGGTAATGATAAGATATAATAAGTTAGTATATGATAAGGTCTTGATAATAATAAGTTTGTTGTATGATAAGATAGTGGAATATGTATGGCCTAGGGTTATTCAATCTCAAATATAAATATCCTTATTTTTATGTTTTTAAATGAAATGCAATCGTAATTATTGAAAATAAAAAATAATAGAATAACGATATTATAATTCGATAATAACAATAAAGTTTAAACTTTATATTTAGACACCAGCAAATGTGAATCAGATTTGGTGTTCGTTCTCGACTCTTCCAATTCCATCGGAGATTACAACTTTTTCACAATCCGCCAGTTCGCAATGGATATTGTTAATGCTTTAACTCTAGGTTAGCTATATCTTCCTTAGTATGGATATCGTTAATGCTTTAACTGTATGTAAGCTATATCTTCCTTAGTATGGATAAATTTAGATATTCTCCTTTGTGCATGTTTGTCAAGTTAATGAATATTACTAGTTTAATTAAAATTAATTAAAATATAAATATAAAATATGTAATACGTATTACTAATATATTTTAAATGTATTATAAGAATAATTAATAAACCAAAATCTGTAAGTTTATGAAATGTGTATTAATTTATTAAATATAAATTAAATATATATTCATATACTAAGTATAACTTTGAATTAATAAACTATTAATTATAACATTACAGTTAATATAATAACATTAACAATAACATCAATTAGGAAATAAACAGACGCACGTCGGAGTTATCAATTTCTCCACCAAATCAACGGTGACCATAGACATCAATGACAATAAAAATAAGGAAGAACTTATCGAATTGATATGGAAACTTCCTTTCTTGGCCGGAGAGACTAATACTGCTGATGCTCTGATGGTTGGTTAAACCGTAAGCAGATACAATTTTAATTAAATAAGCTTATTATATTTCAATTAATCTATCAAATGCAATATCTAGAATATTATACAAATTATTATTTTCGATATTATTTGAATACTGCTTGAGCATTTATAACGTTTTCATATTTCTTAAATACTTTTACGTAGCAAATGCGAAGTATTTGCAATCAGAAAAAACGCCCGGGTAAGTCGCAGTTCGCCATTCTGTTGACCGACAGTGTGTCTAATATAGATAAAGAACGAACGCTTATAGAGGCCCAGCTGGCTAAGGACGACGGCATTGAAATCATAGTTATCGGTTCGTTAGTAGTTACTAGTTGTTAATGGTTTGTTAAAATGTTTGCTATAGAAAAACCATTTCCAGTAACATATAATGATATCAATTTCAAATATGATGTTAAAATACAAATAAATACTACATTTTTCTATATAAAAAATATAAAAATATATATAATAATTCAATCAAATAATAAGTAATAAATCAAAAGTATAATTTAAAGATTTGTGGCCTAATAAATTAAAATATTGACGTAATTATTTAACTTATCGCTCTAAATAGCCATGGGCAGATTCAAGTCCGAGTCGGAAGGAAGGGCTATCGCCTCCAAAAACAGCTACTTTGGTTTCAATTCTGTAAGTGCTATCATGAATATCACTGACAAAATAGTGAAAGCCACTTGCATCGGTTGGTTTATATAATAATAACTACTCTCTAGTGATACGTTATTTGTATCAACCATTCATCTAATCTTCCAGGCCCGAAGACTTGTACAGATTGCAAATACGAGCACTGTCCACACACATGTGGAAATCGTGTCTATGTAAAAGGTTTCAAAGACTGTACATGGGAATACAAGTTAGTAGTGCTATTTATTTATGGTGATCATATTGATTTATAGTATAAAAGAGTTTACCATAATCAGACGAATGGTCATTTATTTATTTTATTTATTAATATAGTGGAGGTATGAAATATTCTCACGAGTATTGTGGATTTAGAGAATGCCAAACCAACAATTGTACCACCACTACAAAATCTACCTCTACCGCGGATACTACTACCAATTTCTATGAAATTACAAACACGCCCGCTAAAGCCACCACAACGAGAACTAAAGCTACATCCACGACAACCGAAACCACCACCACGACTGTCGAAGCTACCACGACAACTCCCATTAAGGGACAAGTCGATTGCACCAAGTGCGACTTCACCAACGGAATCATCTGGAGGCCGGACGTGAAAAACTGCCACGGGTAAGTAGAAATGGTATTATAAACTGATTTGTATTTAATTATTAATAATTATATCTTGATAACATGAGATAAAAATAAACAGCAATATGAACACTCTAGAATATAATAAATTATACTATTTACAAATCTTCAAATAGATACTACGTTTGCGAACCTACAGCTCACAAGGGAGACTACAGGATAACTAGAATGTCTTGCGGTGAACTCTTCTGGAACCAAGACTACCACACTTGCGACACAAAGCCATCCGGAACCTGCAATTCAAATGCCATGCCCTGGACTACTGTTAAAATCGACAAATCTACTCGTTAGTAAAAGTGATTTTTTTTATTTGATTAATATTTATTTTAATTTATATTTAGTATTTTAATTAACTATAATTTTCAATTCTATTACAGCTAAACCAACCTGTCCATACGAGACTAACCCAGCTGATAATCATCAATTCAAAAGGAAGGTTTTTATATTTCTAATATAAATTTATTAATTAAATAGTAAATAAAAAGTATAATAAATATATATAATAACATTTATCATGCAATTAATTAAATAGTAATTAGAATATACTTTAATTGGATTAAAATAAATTATTCAAAACCATTTCAGTCTGTTACCAAATACCAAACTTGTCCAGCCGGATTAATTTTCAATGATACAACCGAAATATGTAGTTGTGTACGTGGAGCTGATTTTACAGTAGAACCGTGCGAAAGCGATATGCTCCTTCACTTCCCTTACGACAAACATCTTGATGATGTTACCTGCAAGAAGGCGAAGAGTGACCAAGTTGGAAGTGGAAAGGTCGTGTTGGTAGATGATATTGTCCGAGGAAAGGTTGCGGCATTTAACGGAAAAGGATATCTGGAAGTACCTTTCATTAGAACTTACTTCGCTGGAAACACTGTCACGGAGTTCTCAATTTCTCTTTTCTTTAAAGCAACTTCTGGTTAGGAATATATTAATTGTATCTCTATTATTTAATTATATAGTCCATAATCATATGTATTTATTCTTTGATATATTAGTTAGTAATATATTTATTTTGTAATAGTAACCATATCTATTTATTTTCAAGTATATAAATAAAATATATTTTGTATTTTGTTGACATAGTTCGTTTTTCCAAAACAGTTTCAAAAAAGGGTGCACTTTTCAATAACGGTGACTGCATGGAAATGTCTTCATTTGAAACTGGATACTCTTCAGGAAAGATTTATTATGAAGGAAAGACAACTTTAAACTATGT